>CM063497.1:100842772-100857772 GCA_032207245.1 Pardosa pseudoannulata | reverse complement strand
ATTCTTGGGATTTCTCCAAGGCCGTTTCTAGTCAATTATGTGCTCGTACATTTCTAAAATATAAATAAATATATATATATATATATATATATATATTTATATATGTATATATATGTGATTCCTCCAATTAAAAAAATGCTCAATGATTTATAAAATTTTTATTTCATGCTCACTAAGTACTTACATTGGTGATGTCGAAATTAACAAATTAGTAAATATTAATTTGGGGCAAAAATACAAATTATGGATAATTTGTATTCATTTTTCATAAGTTGTATTTATTTTTTACAAGCATAAAATTATCTCTCTTCGAATTATGGAGTTCTACCTTTGTTGTTACGTCATTTTAGAATGTGGGCTACTTACATTTTGCCAGAAATAACCTTACTGTATAGTAGGTAGATGTATTATAAAACATGAAGTTTGGTAATCTTTTCACCAATCTATTGAACAATGTAAGTTGCAATAGCTTTAAAGAATTTAAAATATTTAGGCATGGAGTAGCGAAAATACAGTTGCCTTTGATTTGAGGCATTTGCGTGCTTTTACGCGCTGCACCTCCGCTGTGAATGACCATAGGCTTCTCGTAAATCTTGCTTGGATGACGAAATTTGGTGCAGGAAACTCGAATTTAGTCCCATTATTCAAGTCATCTGTTAACAAGCCTTTGTGCGATTGCTTCTTAATAGTTTTGTGCTGTAAAGTACTGTCAGACGACTGGATTGTGTACTCGGTTGAAGATAAACAGGAAAATACATACTGTGAACTGTTTGTTGTAAATAATAATTTCTTTGTTCCAGTTTTTGGTTGTTCTGTAGAAACAGTCATTTTGAACCCGCACATGCAATAATATTCATAATACTAATAAATAAATCAATGGAGTAATATTATATTTACTATTATAAGTGCAATATTTGTTTCAATTACAAATTTTGTAAATTCCGCCTCGGGTTACAACATTTTACAGACTGGCTGTCTTGTTTTTTAAAATCGGAAGGAAAGGATGGAGATTGTACATTATCAAATAAAATGTGCCTTATTTTTAATTTGAAGGAATGAACGAAAATAACTTCACACCTCTTAAGATTTGCCAAATTAAAAAATATATATACATATATATTTGACAGAAATTTCTCCTATCGGATCTCCCAGCAGATGATAGTATTCAGTCTTCATCACTACTCTTGTACCGATAAGAACTTAAAATATTTTTAAGCTCTGAACCACCAGTTTAATAACAAATTGTTAATAACCCTATTTCTTAAGTTCCTTTTTGTTGTCTTGAAACAGGAGCATGGGTGGTCTAGAAGCAGAACGAAAGGAACGCCTCCGCTGGAAGGAAATGGAGCAGGCCAAGATACAGCGAAGCGTCGAAGGTGAGACAAAGTACACACACACACACACACACACATATATATATATATATATATATATATATATATATATATATATATATATATATATATATATATATATATATATATATATATATATATATATATATATATATATATATATATATATACCTGTGTATATTGTACTAATATTTAACTACCTTCATTTCAAGGACATGAGAATAATTAGTGGTACACGGACTTTTTTCTCACTCTGTGGCTTCTACAACCACAAATCGAAAGGTCGGGTGAGTGTGCACGTATGTACCTGCACACACACAGATATATATATACATACATATATATGTATATATACATACATACATACATATATATATATATATATATGACATGGACGAGTGGTTAAGGCATGGAAGACACATTTTATTTCATTTATAAAATCTTCTTTATTATAATCTTTCTGTCCATGGCTATGCCATTTAGAAATCCTTTGTTCTCATACTTTGTCACGACAAGCGTGGTGGACGTTATCAGTCCGTGTTCCCGCTCAGAACTGTCTCTTTTGGCGTTGCTAACTAAGAAAAATTCCTATGTTTACATCCACGTCATATATATATATCTGTGTGTGTGTGTGTGTGTAATGGACAATTTACCCCATCACAAAGGTAAGAGAATTTACATTGCAAGATGGCAGTTGTTGAAGAGAACAAAGAACAAAATTTTAAAAAATAGAATCAGACATTTATTAGGCAAATTCCCAAAGGCTTTTGAAGTGAAAACTTCATCATCATCATCAATATTGGCACGACAGCCCTTTGTGGGCCTCGGCCTTCCTCAGAAGCTTTTCCCAATCTGCCCTTCTCCCAGCAATTGATCTCCAGTTCTTTACCTTTAAGATGGCAAAATCTTCATCCACACAGTCTTTCCACCGTTTCTTAGGCCTTCCTTTTGGTCTTTTGGAGTGCATTAAAAACCCTCAAAGTTGTTCGTTCTGGGCTCATTCTCATTACATGTCCTGCCCATCTCATTCTATTCAGCTTTATAGATTTGATAACATCATCACTGTTAAAGATCTTATATAATTCAAAATTATATCTTTTTCTCCAGTTGTTATTTTCAAAGACAGCACCAAAGATGGTTCGCAGGATCTTCCTTTCGAAGGTTGCCAACATCTTCTCTTCTTTTCTTGTTAGGGTCTAAGTCTCCGAGGCATAAGTCAAAACTGACTTGATCAATACCTTATACAGTAATATCTTTGTGTTTCTTTTTATCAAGTAGGATTTCAGTAGTGATCTTAAACAAATAAAAAAAAAAAAAAAAAAAAAAAAAAAAAAAAAAAAAAAAAAAAAAAAAAAAACCAGCGATTGGCTGCAGTAATTCTTTTTCTAATTTCAGGATTTATGTCATTTTGGCAGTTTATTTCTGATCCTAGGTAGGTAAAATTTTTTACAGATTCAAATTTAAAAGAATCTATTTCAAAGAATTTGGGGATGGTTTCTAACTTGCCACAATACATATATTTTGTTTTCTCCACGTTCACTCTAAGATTCATTTTTCTAGCTGATCTCTCCAGTGCCAAGAAACTTTCACCCAGTGCTGTCTTAGATCTTGCCATAATGTCCACGTCATCGGCATATGCCAAATTATGTACTGATTTACTAAATATAGATCCTGAAGTATCTAAGTTAGCATCTCTAATAACTTTTTCCAGAGCTATGTTAAACAGAAGACATGCCAAAGCATCCCCTTTCTAACTCCATTAGAAATTTTGAAAGAGGTAAATAGTTCCCCTTGAATTCGCACCATTGAAATGGTTTCAGTAAGCGTGAGCTTTACAAGTTTGATTAGTTTTGATGGAACGTTAAAATCAGAAAGGGCTTTAAAAGCTCAGTCCTGTTAATACTATCATATGCTGCCCTGAAATCTATAAACAGATGATGGGTCTCTATTCCAAATTCTTTGCATTTCTCCAGAGTTTGTCTCAAGGCAAAGATTTGGTCAACTGTTGACCTTCCCCTTCGGAATCCACACTGATAATCCCCAATGACACAATCTACAATCGGGGATGAAGGGAAAACTTCGTACATGTCAATTTAGAGATGTGGGAGCCAGAGAATCAGGGTTCTTAATGGTTAATCACATGGGGAGACTTGGTGACGCAATTTAAGCTTCACCAACTTATTTAAGAAGAGTCAGAGTCAGCAAGAATTAATTTTTGGTGTATGATAATTCTTCAAATTTAAAGAAAGAACAAAACATACTCGATAAAGTTTGACATTTAAGGATAGAATCACTCGAAAATTATTTTAGGATACACTTATAATACATTAGCTTGCTTTAGGTTAAAATATCATTACATAAGCGCTCACACACACTTCTATTAATATGCATGCATGTTCATACATCGAATAGCCAAAACATTCTGACCACTTTATAGTTACTTTAAATATATCTCTAAATTTCCAAAAAAATAACTGGCAATTCATTTACTAACTTTAGATATGTAAAGAACATTTTCCAGTAAAGTTTCGGGAACTTATGTATTAGGGGATGACCCACATATGCAAAAGAAAATATCGGAAAATGATGAAAAAGTATATTATAAATTTTAAATATTCTTTAGCATCTTTTTCAATAAAGAGCCACAGCCTTGTGATCAGTGGTTTTGGCTCTTCAGAGTAATACATTACTTTCTCAACAGTTTCAAACATTTTACTTTGCAAGTATATGGGCGACCCTGTTTTATTTGGGTCTAGTTTAAGAGAGAAATTGAAATAGGCCTCAATGTAATGATGATATAGTTTTTAACTTTTTAAATATACAGCTGGATTTTTTAAGTTACCCTGTAGTATTGTATACAAAATTATATAAAAGTATGTGCATATTTCTCGTATATGCAGTAAAAAAATATTTCCTTTATACACTCCTATCTGGTCGTCAATTTTATTTATACTTAATTTGAACCATTATGTTCCTCTTGAAAAACTACATATTTTCTGTAAATTTTGTAAGGTATTGTTATTGATTTTGAAAATTATAAGGACAAATTTTGTTATTCAATCTTGTCACTTATTTTCTTAATACGGGTGAATATAAAAATGACATAGTCATTATTAATATATGATTTAATAGTGTCAATCGTAGTTGCAATAGCAATCATGAATTGCAATATGTACGAATGATGAGACACACTTGGGTTTATTTAGTAATGATTACGAAATAAAAAATTTGTCTTCCGATAACCTCACTGAACATGTTTGTAAAGCTTTGCTGTATCGAATCGAATGAAACTGCTAAGAACTCCGTAGATTAAGAGTTCATTTATGTTTTTTTCTTTTCTCAGCTGTCCTCGCCCTGAAGAAGGGGAAAACAATTATGCAACGAATGCTCGAGGAAGAGAAGGCCACAACCAAAAAAGACGATCTGACGACAGCATCTGGAAAGGGACGACAGGAAATCTCCGAGAGCGGCACCGAAAACTGGACGACCACGGATGACAAGGAGAAGCCAATTGATCCCGAACCGATTTTCCCGTCCATCCGGGACATGTTGGGGGTAGGAGGGTCCTCCAAAACCCTCAAGAGGAATTCAGAAGAGCCTCTCCTGATTGCCGATCAGTCTGATCTCGCTGACATTAGAACAAAAGAGTCAGTCTCGGAAGGCGTAGCCAACGAATCGCACAATGTCCGGAAGAAGATAAAGAGGGAAGAGGCGGATGTTGTGACAGTGGAGGATGATGTTAAGATGGAAGAGGCCGATGTTGTGACAGTGGAGGATGATGTTAAGATGGAAGAGGCCGATGTTGCGAAAGTGGAGGATGATATCAAGATGGTAGAAACCAATGTTACGAAAGTGGAGGGTGATGTCAAGATGGAAGAGGCTGATGTTGCGAAAGTGGAGGATGATGTCAAGAGTGGGGTGCCGACGGAATCCGATGAGCGGAGGAAAGACGAATCGACGTTAACAGATGATGCAGTAGCCGTTTCAATCACGGAAATCCGCATAGAGAATGGGATGATCTTGAATGTAAGCTATGAGGAACAAGAGTCTCAGGAGGAAGAAAAAGCAGAAGAAATCAGCAAAGAGGAGTCACAAGTCGCTCCTGGGAAGGAATGGGAAGTTACAAGTCAACGTAGGGGAACTTACGAACGAAAGGTAGTGAACGACGCGATAGAAAAAGTTGAAGATCGTCGTCCGTTGGTAGTAGAAGAGGAAAATAGTGATGCCACTCCGGAGGACAAAGACGAAGTGAAATCGGAAGTGGCCAAATTCCGACCCATGTCTAAGAGGGAGGTGCAATCTATTTTGGCAAGGCTTCGAGGTACCCTGTTGGCTCTGCCGTGTGTCGAGGACAAGGCAAAAAACGTCGAAGACTCTTCCGGTCACCATGAAGGATTCGTCGACGTCGAAATGGAAGAGGGTCCCCGGAGAGACAATGCAGGCACGACAAATGAAAATACACCAGAGAGTGACCTAATATTGAAAGATACCAATCCCTCTAAGGATGTCTCCCCCGTCGTTCAATGGGACAACGCATCGGAAAATGCTGAATCAGTTTTCTTTCGGGAAATGACAAAGCCGGATAGCATTACGGAAAATCTAAAGAAACAGGTGGAATCTGAATTTGATGTCGGTGAGGTACCCACAGTTAGAGACGAGTGGGAAGAACGAGAGAAGAAGATTCTAGTTGATGTAAAGGTAGAGACGGAGAGTCAGCATTTTAAAATCGTTAAAAATGAAAGCACACCCCTCCACAAAGCCAATTACTCTAAGGTCCTTGAGGAAAAGGTGACAAATGATAACCTAAAAGCAGCTCTCGAAATGGAGAAAGCGAGAGAAGGGTGTGAAGATGTAGAGATAGAAACGAATGAAATGAATGTCCCTGAATCTAATTACGTAATTGAAATCTTACAGAACAGAAGAGATTCCAAGGAAAGCCGTCCAGATACGACTGATTTTGAAAGACCTTTGACAGTAAAGGGGGTCGACACTGAATCGACCCGAAGGATTTTAGTCGATATAAAAGATGTGCGCCCAGAAAGACCCTTGCACAGTAATAAGGAAGACACGAAGGATCGGGAGAAGGAAAAAGAAATCTTCGACAAGTGGGAAGGTCGAGAAGCTATAAATGTCCCAGACGACGGGCAGTCAATCGAAATATGTGAGAGCGACATTTGCAAAAGGACAGATACGATTGCGAGCGATGGGTGTGGGGAGACGGTGGTAAAGGAAGATATATCTGGTACCAAAGAAACACCGCACTCGGTAGCTGTTTCAGAAAACGATAGCGAAGGCGTCTTCATACAAGAAGTGCGCATCACGAAAGGTTACGTAGTGAATTTGACGGAACTCTGGGAGGAATGGGAAGGACCAAACAAGCTGGTGAACAAGACTATAAATAGCGCTTCCGATTCTCAGGCACCGAAAAGGAGGACCGAACCAGATGAATATCTGTTAGAAAGCCATCAATTAGATAAGCCCACAGAATGGGTTCAAGACAGCCGAAAATCTCCCGAACAGGAAAGGGCAAGGAACTCCGAATTGGAAACCGAATTTGTTTATAGTTCAACCAGGAGCTGTAATTCTGTCGTCAAGATTATTGAGGAGGATCAGACATCTTCGGAAGAAGAAAGCGTGAGGAACCCAAAAGCGAGAATCGAACTAAGAGAAAATCCTAGTGAAAACTTTTATCTAGATAATCTAACAAAGACTATTAAGGATGAAGAAAAACTTTCCGACGGGAAAAATATAATGAACTCCAAAATACGTACTGAATTAAACGAAAGTCAGCTTGGAAACCATAACTTGATAGACAACAGTATTGAAGAAGGGAGTAAATCTTTTGTAGAAGAAACAGTTAGGACCAATAAATACGACGCGAAAAATATTGAAACTGACAGCTATAAGCCGACCGAAAGTAAAAGCTACCAAGAAAATGTATCCTTGGTCAACCAAGTGATGATGGCATTATGTAATATTGAGCAAGAGAAGGAATGCGTCGAATCCGTTTCTGCAACAAATCTTTCGGAAGCGAGTAGTCTGAAGAGTAAGGAGAATATTCCCGATCTTCCTCACATAGACGGTATGAAAACGAGGTCTGCCAATCTTAGAGAAACAGAGCCTGGACAAGACATTCATGAAACAAGGCAAGATGGTGACTCACTGAGTAGACCCAAAACAATAATTAATAGGGAACGTGATGTCAGCGCGATCAATGAAAGCAGAAACCCGGGCGACAACTCGAAAAAAGCTCCGAAAGAAGATGCCACTGAAAAGAGCGTTAAAGACCAAAACCAACATACAAGTATTTCTCACAATCTGTTGACAAACACGCGATGTTGGAACAACACTTTCCCAACTAATGTATTGGATGACGACTGCATTAAGGAAACATTCACGAGTAACTCTGTGACTCTAGAAAACGACAGAATGGTGACACAGGCCGTTGCACAGGATAAAAAGTTTTGGACATCTTACAACGGCTTCGACTGGAATCGAAATGATCAGGATCAAATTTCCTGCCAGAAGGAGGCAGAGAAAAGAAGCTTGAACTGCAGCCCCACCCAGACAAATACAATTGATAACGACCAAAACACAATCCTGCAGGATACCGTGACTTCACAGAGTGATGAAAACACGACAAAAAGAGATTCAACGGGAGGAACACCTTGGGAAAGTTTCGAAGATGCTTTCGAGCCATTCGACTCTGTCAAACAGGAGTACCAGGACTCGAGGGAAGATGTGCAGGATACAACAGATCCGATCAACTGCACACCCAGCTGGTCATGGACGCTGACAGGCGACCTCTGGAACGACGAGTCACTTGTCAGCCCAGAACTGCTTCGGGCCGAGGCTCTCCTGCGAGAAGACGACCAACAGCCCACAGCCAACCTTGCTGACTCTGAGAAGGAGTCAGATCTCGCCTTCGAACTCCTGGACAGACAACGTCACTTAGAGGCCACAATCGCACTAGATGAGGAAATCGGGAGGCTCCTCAGAGGACGGGACTTCGCCGCCTTCCTGGAAGAAGTCGAGGAAGCGCGGAGGGATCCTCCAGGTAGAGACGAATTTGGCTTTGACTGGTCATTCGACATTCCCGAACCTCCATCGCCACCCGCCCCTGTGGATGAGGTGGGAGGGGCATGTTTGACAGACGACGAGAAGACGTCGATTGCCCGCACAGCTCAGCCGGCTTATTCTGAAGAGGAGGCGGGACCATCTGAAAACATCGCCGACCCCTTGAAGATCTACCTGAACCAAGCTCTCCGAGGAGAGATGCCTACCGTCCAAACCAGCAGCACAAGGTAAGGTACACATTATGTTGTACTAGAATACTCATACATACACACATATATATATATATAAACCTCTTTATGTGCCTTACATTTCAGGTATATTCCTGACAACCGAGAGACACTAATGAATCACAGTCGGAGGGAGTCTGAAGACTCGACGAGGGACGAACAGGAAGAGGTGACGAACATTTTCCTTTTATTTTCTACAACACAACATTCAAATGAGTAACACCAATCGGCATCCAAGAATATCTGTATATGTTGTATCTGCTTGTACACAGCGCCTTAAAATTAAAGTAGAGCAATTGACTAAAACAAAATCAGATTTTCAGGTGACGGAATTGAATTTTATAACGCATGATTAAAGGTAGGCTGATTAACGCATGTTAACGGGCTTAAATATTCAATAGGTCACTTCTATGGACACCTATGTAATATCAATACCAAGCATGCAGATACATTGTATAACAGCTTTTAAAAGATCCTGCTTCGGTTAAACTTATGATTCGAGTCGCTCCTAACTTTTCTTAGATCACAGAAGGTATTGCAATCTTATGACGTCGCGGAAATTCAGCTTTAGCTCACCGATTAACTACTTCAATCTATTTTTGTGTTACTGTCTTAACAAATGGTGACACGATATTAAAAATAGATTAGGTTTAAATACACGAACATACGGAGAGGGAATAGGCTTCGATTTTTGACTTGTGAATGATAACACTACATGGTGTTTCTGATGATGATATATATGTATATACTAGGGGTGCCCAAGCTCCATAGAAGTCAGAGCCATTTTTCCAAATTTGACATTTTTGCGAGCCGCAATTAAATACGTATTTAAAATGTATGCAAAAAAGGTATTAAAAATTTTTTTACAGAAATTATATTTATTGAATGTCATTTGAAAGTTCTTCGTCCTTTAATTTTTCAAGGAAATTTTTGAATTGTCGATGATTTTTTGCTTTGGTGCGAATGTAATTTACAATGTGTTACACTGTTTTCATAACATCAGGATATTTTAAATATTTTGTAACGAGATGTTCTCGGTGAATTATGCAGTGAATCGGTATGAATTGTGGAATTTGAGAATCATCTCTTAAAAGCCCAATAAGACCGATTTTTTTTACCCAGCATTGCCGGAGCTCCATCAGTTGTAATATTTTTTTAAAATATAATAACACAAAAATGAAAAGGGAACTCGGGTACATTTATCGAGAACCACAAATAATCCTTCAAAGAGCCGCATGTGGCTCGCGGGATTGGCCAATCTTTGGTATATATATATATATATATATATATATATATATATATATATATATATATATATATATATGTTGTGTGTGTGTGTGTGTATATATATATATATGTATGTATATATATATATATATATATATATATATGTGTGTGTGTGTGTGTATATATATATATATGTATGTATATATATATATATATATATATATATATATATATATATATATATATATGTGTGTGTGTGTGTGTGAGCGTGTATGCATACATATATGTATGTATAAATGCATATGCTTGAATCTATTACACGGGAAGTTAACCCCTATTATTAAATTTACCCGGGCTGAGTAGAAAGAACTCCTAATTAATTTGCAGTCGTGACAGCATCAGAACTTAAGTCCATAACTGTAGTACTTTACATTTATTAAAGGTCGAAAAGCACGGGTCCAAGCGACCATCATCACAGGGAAACTGCTCTGCATCGAATGCGACAAGAGTAATACAATCTTTCGGCAATGCCGCACCCAAGAGCAAGAATCACGTGATTTTGTTCCCATGAGACTACATACCGTTCAGCGATTTTTAGGAGGTAATACAGAATCTTGATTATTTAATATCCTTTTAAAAGTGTAAATCTTTGAGCATTCTATGCAGAGCTGTTGTACTGTAAAGACGATCGGTACACCGATGCATTTTGATTTTCAATAAATGTGAAGTCCCACAACTCTAGATTTCGCGTTCTCATGCCATGACTTCAGCTGAGTTACATTGCCAAACAAACCATGGTAATTTAAAACTATTTATTTTTCCCGTGTAATCGGTAGAGAGTATTTTCACCGATACAAACACGCACGAACATATATCATTTTATAGCATACGTTTTAATGTTGTAATTAATGCCTATTTATTTGATGCGGCGCCGACTTCATAGCATACTCTGGTTGAAAGAAGATAATTTCAGAGCAGTGATTAAATTTACAGTGCTTCAACTGTGTGCCAAACGTTTTAAATTCGTCAATGGTGGGTGACCTGTTGCGATATAAAGGGTGTTTCCCAAATGACCGGTATATTTGAAAAATCAACAAAAACTAAACGGACAGTGATAGAAATACACAATTTATTGCAATATGTTTGGGACAATAATAAATATTCAGGCAGACAAACTTTCAAAATTAGTTACAATATTCCACAACAGATGGCGCTGCAGTCTGGAAAATCTAAGTTACGATATTATTCTATGGGGACTCTTAAAAGACCAGGTGTATCGCCATTATCCAGAAACAATTGAATAACTGGAACAGTACATCTGTTCTGCATGTGAAGCCATCGCGCCTGAGACGTTTACACGGGTTTCTGATAATTTCGTTCTAAGAATATCCCATATTATTGCTGCGGATGGTGGAACACATCGTAGTTTGGATTTTTCCAGAATGCACCGTCATCTGTTGTGAAACATTATAACTAATTTTGAAAGTATGTCTGCCTGAAAATTTACTATTTTCCCAGGCACATTGCAATAAACTGTATATTTCTATCATTGTCCGTTTAGTTTTTATTGATTTTTCAAATATATCGGTCATTTTTGAAACACTCTGTATAAACCTATTTAAGTTTTAGGTATATATTAGGGATACAACGGATGTCAATTTGGCCGGATAACGCCGGATTTCATACTTTTTCTTTTTGAATTTATTTTAAATAAATCAGCTTTATGTACTTTATTTTTGCTACCAGATTGTAATATTTTTTTCACCTTTTATGTTTGTTAATTAATCAACTATTTGTACTGTAATTAATTTTTTATTTTTTATTTAAGTTTCAGTACTCAATATCTCAATTCGACATTAATTAATTAGAAAAATCAAATCTGAATGAAAGCCTTTTTAATAGTCCTTTACCTTTCTTCTTTAATGGTTCTTATGTTTTTATATAAAAATTTCAAAAAACTAGTCCCACTTTTTTTTGTAAATTGTCTTTGTTATTCTATCCTAAAAAAAGTAAGTTTTGTTTTTTGTGTTCTCAGATGCAAGAACACAATTTTGCAGTTGAGACTGAAAAAAAGAATGATTTATGGTTTTTTGTAATGAAATGTATAAATAAACCTAATTTTTTTCTATAAAGCTTTTTTTTCTTCACATAATGTTCCAAAATACTTATACGCATTATTTCATATAGTATATTGTTTAATATTTTGCAATTTTTTGTTTTATTTATCTTATTTAATTCAATCATTGGGGTATCGTGTATTACTACGATATTAAATTAATTATACACTTAGTTTGAGTTATATTTATATTCTTATCCCTTAATCAGGCATATAATCCAATTAAAAGAAGCAAAATATTTTCCAGTCTTCTTAAACAACAACTTTTATTTCATATATATTTTATAAAAACTTTATAGCAAAAAAAGAAAAAACAAACTGCAAACGATTTTTAAACTAAAAATAAATCATTGAGTCTGTGCTATCACAGTGGAGATGCCGCATCCAGGTTTATTCCCTTTTCTTCGCTGTGTTGGCTCATTCTTTGAAATCTGATTTGTATTTGTTCTCTAACTTTTGATGTCCAATTTTATAATATTTAATTCGGAATCTTTTTAATTCTTCATTTTTATTTATTTATTTTTTTAAATTTCAATTGGGCTTGATTCCCTTATTTCAATTTTTAATATTATAATAAATTTCAATCTTTTAATTCTTAATTTTCTTTTTTTTTTTGTGCTGTGCGTTTTCCAATTTCTCAGTTTATCTTTTACATTTTAATCTTTAATTTTTAATCAAACTTTGCTGATTATCGTGTTAATTTTGTCTTTCTAAATTTTCTACCTATTTATTTATTTTTTAACCCTTTAATGTCCGAGTCATATCTATGAATTACATAGCGATGCATATCTTAAATCTAAGTCAATATGGACTGTACAGTATAAAATAAATATGACGTTTAAACAACTTTGAACACTACAGCACGTCACTTTAGTTATCAGAGTATCGTTTTAAAGATCACAAGACACCATTTAAGAAAAATGAGAAATATTTTGAAAATAGATTTATTTGGTTTTACACGTAAAATATGTTTTGTAAAATGTAGTATTATAATAGACAAAGTAATTTGCCATGATATCAGTCTATGTACTTGCAGAAAAAGTAAAATTATGTATGCTATTCGAAAAATCTTAAAACGTTGATCTGAATGGAAAATTTAAAAATTATAGAAATTACTTGAAAATTTTGTAGATTATTTATAAGATTGCTTTCTGCCTACTCTCTAAAGGAAAACTTGTTCTAAGAAAGCATGAAAATTCTACAAGCTATTTTTATCCGTATCTAAATTGATACGCCAGGCAATAAAGGGTTAATGTTTTTTCTATTAGATTCAGACATCTTTCTTTTTTAACATTTGATCAAAATTGTGTTCTATTGGGTTTTTCGTCTTGTTTATCCCCAGAGGAATTAGCGCGACAAAGTTTCAAACAACTAACCAACCTTATTTATCGATGTAAATTTTTTGGCTGGTTGTACTACCGGATAATTGTAATATCCGGCTACTGCCAATTATCCGGTATAGCGGACGGATATGCCAAATGCATTATGTTGGCCGGATAACCATTGCATCTCTAGCATATATATAAACATCCTTCAGCTCGAAACATAAATAAGCAATTTGGCAACGTTTTTTTACGAAATAGAGTAGATTTGCAGAAACAAAGGGCTCTACCATATTCACTCCGACTAGAGTCACGCACGACATAAACGTCATGATGACGTCAGGAGTCACCAAGATGGAGACTTCTCAGTGATTACAGAATTCCTTAGACACGGCACCACACATTCAAACTAACTAGGACTAATACAAACGATCACATGGTTCTGAATTAAAACGCAGTTAATTTTTGCAGTTAAGAATATCTACACTGTTTCCAATTTTTTTTATTAGTCAGAAGACTATATCAATTAGTTCTGCCTTTATCAGAAACGTAATTGGAGGCGGAGACGTAGTAGGAGGAGTCACAGACCAGTTCCTATGTTAGTCGATGGCAATATGGTATCAAATAGTCACTTGGCCGACATAATCCAGGCCTGAGACAGTGATTCTGAAGATCGTCATTTTCACCCGTGACTCTAGTCGGAGTGAATATGGTAGGGCCCAAAGTGTTTCTCCTTTCTACTCGGCTCTGTAGTTAAAAAAACACCTGATATAGCACGCATCCCAATACGAAATTTGAGTTTACCAAGTCTCGTCGTTCTTGAAATTAGTGAGTTGTTTCTATTACACTCAAATATATGTAAGTATGTATACATATATTGTAAGTGTTACTGCATGTATTGTTAAGAATGCTGTAAACATGTAATTTGTATGGTATCTCGCCAAATTGGCGAAGTTTTGGGAGACTCGTTTTTGGCGACATTTGTGGCCGACCCCCTTTCTCTGGATTTTACTAGAATCTTCTGGAAATTTCCAGAAAATGAAAGCTATATAAAGGGGCCGTGAGAGGAAAGTCGAACTTCGTTCACTGCTTTTCGGCCCCCATTTGTCGATTAAAAACAAAGTATTACTGTACAAAACAGTAATACTGCCAGCTGCAATTTACGCAGCACTAATTTGGTCTTTTGCATTCCAATCTAAGATTGATATTTTAGAACGAAATCAAAAACAATAATCCTTAGAGGAATAGTAAGAGCTCCTCGATACTTACGTAATGATGTTATTAGGCGAGACCTAAACATCTTAACTTTCAAGGAACTATGCATTAAGCATTCAGTTAATTTCTACTCCAACATTAATAATCTTAATAACGAAATCATTGCTGAACTCCCAGATTATGATTTTATTGAAGGGCCTAGAGCTGCCATGAACTTAGTTATTTCTCCATCGCGGTAATAGATGGCGCCACAAAGACTCTTACTTCTCAGATTTTCGTTCACCACTAACTTTATATTTTCTTTTAATGTCTGTCACTAATTTTCCCCCTCTTTCTCTAATATTTTTATTCATTTTTTTTACTAACATTTTTTATTATTTTAATAAATAAAAAAAAAATTAAAAAAACTTATAAAATAAAAATTATAAAATTTTTAAAACTTATTTAAAAATTATCTTTCC
>CM063497.1:100825172-100842672 GCA_032207245.1 Pardosa pseudoannulata | reverse complement strand
TGCATTGTTAAAAAGACATTTACTGTACAATACCCAAAGTACAAAAAAATAAACTCAAACTATTTTGTCACATGAGAGTTGCTTATTTTTAAACTGTCATGATATGCTGGCCACATGATTTATTATAAATATTTATATACTGTCATAAGACGGGATCAGTAAAATTTTTAATGTTCCAGAATTGTAAAGTACCCTATGAGACAGTTAAAAAATGGATTGTTTTTTGGCTGAGAACTATCTGTTACACTCTCAATAATTTGTTTATCTTTACTGACCGCATGTTAGTTGCCAAGCTTAATTTATCTTGTCATATTACGTGATAGGATGAACTGAAGAGCTTTCAATATTGACAGTGATTATTCGTCTGTATATATGAATGATGTCCAAAATTTAGAGAATCGATTGCAAACTGTGTGGTTATGTATAAAAGACAAACACACAAACTTCTTAATTTTCAAAGATAATAACTTAAGCGCTAGATATTTATTAGTCCGTGAAATAGACTCCTAGACTTTTGTGAAAAGAATTCGTTGTTCATACGGGGGATAAAATTTTCATTGCCTTTCATGTGTACCTAATCTATTATTCAAGTCAAATATAAAAGAAAATTATTTACGTAATATCTAAGTTCCGTAATAAAATGTACAAAAATAATGCAGACGATATTTAAATAATTTAAAATAAGAAATGAATAAACGAGATGGTTAAAGGAATAACGTCATAGTGCTAGAAAAAAAAATGTTTTTTTTTTCATCTACTTATAATGTGGTAAATTGGAATTTAATCATCGCCTGCTTTTAACCAGGGAAAAGAGGGCTTGAAATGATGGCATTAAACGATCGAAAAAGAGGGAAGGGGTGGATTTCAAACGTTTTTGAACTCGCTTTGAATTTTGCTAACCCTAACTCATGAAGAATCCAAACTAGCGTCTATCCATTCCAGGCCCAACCGCTTCAAAAATCCGAGGACAGACAACTTAGGCTATTATTATACAGGGGATAGAGTTATAAATATTTTGTTTCAATTACTAGTTGGGAAGAAACTGGCACCTGCTACAAATTTAAAATTAATCTTCAAACTCTAAAGGTCAAAATTCCAGAAATGTAAGCTTGATAGACTATGTTTCAAAGAAACAATTTTGGCAAATAAAATTACATGAGGATGAAAAAAAATAAGCAATCAATTTTAAAAAAAATTGTAAAGAAAATTTTTAAATTTCTTAAAACACATATTAAGTGGGAAAAAATTGCAAACATACGCTACCATCGTTAAGTTTTAATAAATTATTGTGCGAGGTAATTGTGTTTGTGATGAACTCTATTGTTTCCTATTTACTTTAATTTTACTGTTATTTACCAGATAATCAATTCCCTCAACGAACCTGGTGCTTTTTTTATCCTATGGGTTATAGCATATTCATAAGACAGATTATTAGCAACGTACCACTATAAACTATTAAATCATCTCATCAATTTAAATTATTTTTAATTCTATTGTTATTTATTTTCTGCATCACAGAGCTTGTGAGTGTGACAAGGTAAAAATTAAGAAAGGGGGTCACTCTAGGCCTTTAAAGTTTTTAATTTTTAGCATGGCTAAACAGAGATAATAATGATTACGTAAAATGAAAATTTGGTGTTTTTGATTTTGAATATTACTTTAATGCTAATTTCTTAAATCCGTTTGCTCATTCAATGTTATAATTTTTATTTGACTAAAATTATAACTTCTTGCTATAAATTTGCATGGGGGTGGAGGGCACAAAAGTATGTTAGTCGGGCCCTGATTATGGGTTGAACTATTTTGAACTAGCATACAGCCCGTCATATGACGAGATTAGTAAAATTTTTAGCTTTCCAGAATTGTAAAGTACCCTATGAGGCAGGTAAAAAAATGGTTTGTTTTTTGGCTGAGAATTATCTGGTACACGCTAAATAATTTGTTTATCAAAACACTCCTCTAAAGTCTCTCGATACTGTGAATGCAGTTTAGAATCGCATTGAATTCATTTAGTCAAACCGTGTGGTTATGTATAAAAACAAACATACAAACGAACAAACTTCTTAATTTTCAAAGATATATAACTTAAACGCTAGATATTTATTAGTCCGTGAAATAGATTCCTAGACTTTTATGAAAAGAATTTGTTGTTAATACCGATGATAAAATTTTCATTGCAACAAAAAATAATCGATGATTAAATTTAAAATTATCACATATGTACCTAATCTATTATTTAAGCCAAATACAAAAGAAAATTATTTACGTAATATCTAAGTTCAGTGATAAAACGTATGAAAATAATGCAGACGATATTTAAAAAATTTAAATTACGAAATGATTAATTGAGATGGTTAAAGGAATAACGTCATGCTAGAAAAAATGGTATTTTTTTCTAGCTGAACCTATTATGCGATAAATTTAATCACCTCTTAAAACGGGCTTGATATAATGGCATAAACGATCGAAAATGGGAGAAGGGGTGGATTTCGAACGTTTTAAAGATTCGCTTTGAATTTTGCTAACCCTAACTGATCACGAATCCAATATGGATTCCCCCTATCCATTCCAGGTCCAACCGCTTCATAAATTCGAGTACAGATAATTTAGGCTATTATTATACAGGGGATTGGCACAAATGTTACACTGATCTTGCTATAACCCAATACAAGTTTAATCAAAAGCACATGTGATAGACTTCGTTAATATGAAATATTTTATCTAAATCTAAGAAATTACTTATTTGATCTGTTATAGTATAATCCATAAAATTAAATGCATTTTCTATTCAATGGCGTATGAAAAGAAGTTGAATTGAAGAGTCTTTACTGATGTTTAAAAGTACTGGGTATATTTAGTTAAAGCAGGCTTGCAACTGCTGAGGTACTTTCAAAAAGGTGAGAAAAGTGACAAATAATACAGAATAAGTGACTAAACATTGAAAAAAAAAAAAAAAGCTATATTTTTCTCCTCTTGATTGCACATGCTATTGTTAAGACTTTTCTATTTATTTTAACTCTAAATCAAATGATTCATGCAAGACATAATTTTAGCATCAAATACAAAAAGGTTAAAAATTTTGTTTAACACAACTCAACATTCCTTTTTATTCAAGAAAATCTTTAAATTAGATTTGAATACATACAATACATTAATTTTATTATCATAATTTTTTGGATATATTAATGATGTTTTGAAATATGTGTATAGCTAGATTAGAGTATCTAAACAAAAACTGTGAAGAAAAAGAGAAATGTGTGCTTTGATGTAAATTACTTTAATGTATTAAATGTACATTTCAGTACAAATGCAGATTTCAGGAACTTCTTTACGACTTTTTAAAATCACTGAATTCTGGAAACCATATGACTCATTACATTTTAACAAGAAAAATACGATTAGATCATCCCATTTTTGGTCTTTTATTAAAATATTTTATTATTAATTCAGATTTTCTTTTTTCAACAACAGACTTTTGCTGTGATACACCACAAAAAAAGTGACTGTTTACTTAAAAAAGTGACCAATTGTAAAAAAAGTGACTAAAGGTGAGAAAAGTGACAGAATTGCAAGCCTGTTAAAGTAAACCCTTGGTTTAAATATTTTATATCAGTACTTATCCACAGGTAAATCTTCCCAGATGCCATCAAAACTATGTAGCATTGGATGTTGAGAAATATGTCGACTAATAGAAACTTCTTAAGTTTTAAAATACCAAAAATCAGGTTTGGCATGATTTAAATCAGTTGATTTTTTTTAAAAATCATTTTCTTTTCGCTTCTTTTAAAACCTATATTCCAAAGACAGGATAATTGGGAATCAGTCAGCACAGTAATACCAATAAGTAAATAAGTGTCAAAGCATGTACTATCTAAGAATTTAGGGGTTGTTATCAGAAAGCATGTAGTAGGGGTTGTACAATGATTGATTATGACTGGTGGAATTCATTTTATGTAATGGGAGGTAAAGAGAGTATTACAGAATTTGAAATCCAGTTTGTCTACCAAATAACAACAGCCGTGGCTTCATCTGCTGGAATGGAAAGACAGTTTTCTTCTTTTGCTATTGTTCATTCCAATTTGGTATTGTTCATTGCCTTCAAAACCAATTAGGAGTGGATAAAGCATCAAAGTTAAGTGTTTTTATTGAAACAATTAAATCCATAATTCTGTGCTTAAAAAATATTGAAATAATTGCGATTTGTTTTTTAAATAAATTTTGCATTAAAACAATATTTAATTTGTTCTTTATATTTACATCTTATTTAGTTTGCACTATCCAATTACAAAATAATGGAATGTATTTAGATTAAAATTTATATATTTAATTTTAGGTATTCAGTGTGTAGAATATACTAGATAAACAACTTATTACTTCTTATAACAAACTATTCTATGTATATTGCTCTCCTCCCCATAAAAAAACATTTAAAATTAGTATTCAGAAAAAAAAAATCAAATAAATCTGATTTAAATCAAATAAATCTGATTTTTTTTTTTTAATTGTGATCTTTTTCCAACCCTACCAAAAATTCTGGAATAACAGATTTAACATAACTGAAAAAAAAATCCAGAAATCCAGGGAAAATCTGGCACACAAACATCCCTGAAGTCATAAGAATTAAACAGATTATTTTTTGCTTTCCCTACCCACACAATGATGTTCTAATATACCGATCAGGGTTGGCATGATTTAAATCAGTTGATTTTTTTGAAAAAATCATTGATTTAAATCATTTTTGTTCACTTCTTTTAAAACCTATATTCCAAAGACAGGATAATTGGGAATCAGTCAGCACAGTAATACCAATAAGTAAATAAGTGTCAAAGCATGTACTATCTAAGAATTTAGGGGTTGTTATCAGAAAGCATGTAGTAGGGGTTGTACAATGATTGATTATGATTGGTGGAATTCATTTTATGTAATGGGAGGTAAAGAGAGTATTACAGAATTTGAAATCCAGTTTGTCTACCAAATAACAACAGCCGTGGCTTCATCTGCTGGAATGGAAAGACAGTTTTCTTCTTTTGCTATTGTTCATTGCCTTCATAACAAATTTGGAGTGGATAAAGTATCAAAGTTAGTGTTTTTATTGAAACTATTAAATCCATAATTCGGTATTTAAAAATATTGAAATAAGTGTTTTTTTTTTTAAATAAATAGTTTGCATTAAAACAATATTTAATTTGTTCTTTAAATTTACATCTTATTTAGTTTGCACTATCCAATTACAAAATAATGGAATGTATTTAGATTAAAATTTATATATTTAATTTTAGGTAATCAGTGTGTAGAGTATACTAGATAGATAAGATGTTACTTCTTATAACAAACTATTCTATTTATATAGCAAAAAAACATAAAAACATTAATTAAAATTAGTATCCAGAAAAAAAACAAACAAATCCGATTTAAATAAAAAAAAAATCTGATTTAAATCAAATAAATCTGATTTTTTTCAAACCCTGATACCAATACCAATTAGAATACCATGGAAACATTGTTTAATAAATAATTAAAATACAAAATGTATATCTTTTGTAAAAAAAGAGACAGCAGATTGCTTTGAATAATATTTTTTATTATTCTGGTCTTTTCAAATTAATTAAGTGGTTGGAAGAACAATCAGCATCCATATTATTGTATTTATTTGCACCGATTGAAATATCAGAAAAAAAAAATGACTTCCTCGTTTAAAAAAAGAACTCTCGCTCTTTTTCAACAAGCAAAAAGAAAACAAACAAACAAACAAAAATGGTCCTTAAACAGGTGACACAGTCCTTACACACACAAATCGAGAAATCTATGGACAATATAAAATGTCTCATACAACGAGACAATAAAAAATCCCAAGGTTTTTATGAGAAACCTTGCAAGTTAAGAAAAAATAAATCCATGATTTGTGCAGAAGGTTTGGAAATCTTCACTGGCACTTTGTCATCAAAGTGAACTCGCATTGTATCGATGGTCATGCACCCATTTTCTTCCAGACAAGCACATTGATGTCAACGCCTTTTTTCTTTTTGGAATGCGAGGCTTAATCAGGAGTGGCCAAATTGAGATCCACCCTGCAAAATTTTGCAGTCCATAGCAGAATTCATGAAGCTTATACCCCACTGGCTACTGTAAATATATTATACAATTGTTTTATTGATTATTCTTAAATTATTTAAGTTCAGTTATAAACGTTTAACTGTTCTATTAATAATGTATGAAGGAAAATAAAAATGATAATTATACATTGTAAATTTTTACCTCAAAGAATTTATACATACATACTAACAATGCCAATGTCCGAAAGAATATTGATTTTCAAAGTGGTGGATTAAATCTTTTGAGTTGGACATGATCATAATGTGTACTTTTATGTGAGTATTATGTGATCATAATGTATACTTTTATGTAAGTTTTATGTGAGTATATGTAACCACAACAGTTTGCAGTTCCCATGAAGCATCAGGTCTTTATAAAACTTCAAAAACCCAATAAAATATCTTAGTTTTGTTTCCTTTCGCTATTTTTGTTAGCTGACAGAGTTCTTTATATTACAGTGTTCATAAATTAAAACTTTTTTTGTGTGCACATTTTATGTTATGCAAGTTTGAATTCTGTACTGCCCACTAGTCATAGTCTAGGTTCCAGTCTTATTAGACAATGCATCGGCTACTCATAACTTTTTACGAGAACAAATTTACCTCCACGCTTCTTATGAAGACAGGGAGTGTACTACATTTGTTTGGTTACTATTGCAGTGATTCTTCAAATTTTGTTTTGATCTTTTTCATTCAGAGGTTAGATAAAATCTTTCTTTCTCTTTTTATTCTTTTTCATTCAGAGGTTAGAAGTAAAGATTTCTACTACACTAGGTACTCTGTTAATCCAAATTACCTTGACTATGTAGCATCTGGTTGATATACACAATGTTTGATCAACATCCAAATCAGGACTGAAGTGATTTAAATCAACTGTTTTTCTCCTTAAAAACAACTAAATTAAATTATTTCATATTTAAAATTAAATTTTTTAATATAAATTTTTAGAAGATATACATATAGTTACACATTCTCTAACATTGGTAACTAAACAATTCGTAAAACTTATAACACAATGTTTTCTGATATTTTCCTAAAATTATCTGACATATCAGTCATGCAAAATTTCTCAGAAATGTACTAAATTGTGATATAGCAGAGGTTGTATCCCTATAAGAGTGGATTTAATCCTCCCCCCTTTATTTTTCAAGACTAATTTTGGTATATGGTAGGACAATTTTAACAGTTGGATGCACCTTAATTAGGTGCATTACTAGCTTTTCAATTAGAAATCAAATTCCTATAACTGATAAGTATGCCTCTTTGTGCAGTGGTCCTATTGAAATTTTTAAGCCAAACAGTCTAAATCAGCTTCTATATGAATGATATAACCAAAAACAATGAAATATTTTTCTTAAAACTATCTCTGGAAGAAGGGGAAATTATCTAAATAATTTAATATACAATATGTAAATTAAATTTAGATTTATAAAATTATATATTTTTACTGAAGAGTACTCCGTCAATTTAAAGTACTGGGATTACTCTGGTATTTGTAGATTTAAAGCAGAAATGTATAATTTATATATACATATATTTAAAAAAACTAATGAGAAATTTAGCATAGTTATTCTGAAAAACTGTGGAAAATGGAGTGCAATTGCAGGGTATGCTTGTGGGATTTCAATCTACGGATTTAATACTGAAAGATTATTCCTTTCATGCCCACACGTCAATCTGATAGTAATATATATATATATATATATGTCAGGTATAAAAAGAGGGGATTTGGAAAAATTAAGCGAGTTGTAAATGAATTAAAAGAGAACTGTCTTAACTACAAATCAAATGAAAAATCACACGCGTGCGCAATCCTTTAGGATAATTTGGTAAAGTGAAAGGATATCGTAGGAATGTGATGAGTATGCAAACTGATAAGAGACAGTTGGCCCAAAGACATAGAGCTGTTAGCACCAACCACGCTTAGCTCTGCCACAAAATAAATGAAAATGAAGCAAGTGATGCCTTTAAACGAAACTATACTTCGAATAAAGATATGATTTAATAAGAAAGACTGCTTCTTCCATTTGCCTACCACTGGATACGATATATATATATATATATATATATATATATATATATATATATATATATATATATATATATATATATATATATATATATATACACACACACACACACAGTGTTGTCACCCTCTGATGCAAAGTACACTTTCAAAGTAATGAACTAAATTTTTTGGGTCGGACACGAATAATGTGTTTTTGCTTGAAGTTTCATGCATGTATATGTAACCACAGCAATTCCAGGTCCCACAGAAATATATGATACTCAATTCCTGTCAAAATTAAATAATATTAGCTGAGTAAGCAATGTATATGTATGTATAATTCAACAAATACTTTTGTAAGTAATAGAAACTAAATTTACAATAACAGTGGTTAGTTTCTGAAATATCCCCAGCCTCCATTCTAAAAAAGAGAAAAAAAGTTGACATCGTTTGTATTTACATTATTAAGAATTAGCATAAAAGGCCACTGAAACAGCCCAAATTTTCTTAAAAACAAATTTATCTTTTTAAATTTATAAGTCACAATGAAACATAAAACATTTTCCAGATGGTCACGTCAAATTATGAATAAATAAAAATGAAGATTTGTAGACATGATTTTTTTTCTTTTCTTTTCTAATGAATGTATCTGATTACATACACTGTATAGAGACTAAACATTGTCAAGTATGTACAAAGTCAATAACACAGTTATACAGTCCTATGGAATAAGCATGAAAGTGTTACAAAATTCAAAAATGCATGAGTCAAATTTTAGCTCTCTCTCTGATACTTTTAAAAACAACATTTTAAAAAGCTGCCACAGATTGTCACATAAAATCCTAAATCTTGATCATGAATTTAACAAAGCAAAATCAGTTCGATAAGATAAAACTGCCATAATGTTTAAATGAAATTGATGCCGAATTTCAAATATGACATCCTTATTGAATGCAAAGTATAAAAGTACTCCTAATGATATATTTTATAGAACATTGGTACTTTGACTTATATGAATTATTCAAGTGACAAGCAAAAACATGCATTTTACAAATGCACGTATATATGCCTGCATATCTATCAGAAATCTTTCCACTTAGCAGACAAGGTCCTGATTATCCTGAAATCTATATAGTTTTGTAAAATAGAAATTAGTGTTAAATCTTGTTTATTCAGGAAGGATCTTGTTTTTAATTTAGAAATTGAAAATAACTACTAGATTAAAGTTAGTTCTATAGCAATATGTTTTTGTACACTATTTGTTATTTGCAAGTAATTTTTTCCTTTAAACAAGAAACAAAAAGTGAGAATTTTAATATTTATATATTATTATTCATTTTTTTGAAAGAAGGGGGTGGAGGTAAACGAGGAGACATAAATACGGAGTGTCATTTGAATTAATTTCAATAAGAATTTTTTCCTTTTTAGAGAAAAATGTTTTTAGTCGCAAGCTCTGTAGTGGAATGAATTAAACCTATAAGTCAAGGTACCACTGCATATTATAATTACAATTTTAAAGTTTCATTATCAATAGACAAACTCGGAAAACTTTATTACAAGTCAGTTACAATATTTCATTACACTATTCACTCTTGCCTTACAATATGTCTGCTTATAGCATATCATTGCATATATGTCACTTTACAATATTTTAAGAATGGCACACACAAGGGCTTTTAAAAACATATTTTTGCAATTTATTACACACCTTTCAGTTAAATTTGATACATATATAAAACTGATTCAACATCTTAAAAACGATCCTAATATTTAAAAAATGCAGAAAGCGT
Organism: Pardosa pseudoannulata; assembly: GCA_032207245.1. Classification (NCBI taxonomy): domain Eukaryota; kingdom Metazoa; phylum Arthropoda; class Arachnida; order Araneae; family Lycosidae; genus Pardosa; species Pardosa pseudoannulata. The sequence continues at coordinate 100,832,782 of CM063497.1, read as the reverse complement.
ATATCTTTTTACTGTAGTATCAGACCTGAGATGACGGTTTCAGCGCTTAAAAAAAAAAACAAAAAAACTTTTCAATAATGCCAATAAATAAATAAATACAACCCAATCAAATACCTCCCACGATCCCGTCATTACTTATTATTATTAATTTTTTTAAAGTGTTATAGTCTTCTACTTAACTGAAAAATAATTCAAATCAAATTATGGAATTAAAAACAAAATTTTGCCATGTCAGTTCATAGGACCCTATTACAATTTTTGTTTATAATACTGTAGGCATCAGAAAGTTCTAAGAGTGCTTGAAAGCGCTGACTAGGTCGATCTGACCAGGCATAACTATATTCCCTGGAGTGGCATAATCTCCAATCATCAGGCTATTGCTAACAGGGAAATGAGATGTATTTCCGAGAACCACATGTTGCTGTTGCTGGAAAAAGAAAGAAGTAAATTTAGAGCACCACATTAACACATATATTAAAAAATATATATAATAAAAGAATCTACATAAGTTTCTTAACACTAAAAATACCATATAATGGGTCAAATGACCCATAAGGTTTATGTAAAAAATGCAATGGGAAATGAATTAAAAATTCTTATTCTTTGTGTTTGAAAACATAAAAATTGACAATATACAATTTTGTTTAATTATAATAAAGTTTATTTGTCTATTTCCTTCCAATTTTCATATTTCATACATTTATAATGAGAAAAAATAAAGTCCGGTCATTTGACAGAATATAGTAGAAATAGGTATGTATTAAGTGTTAGTATGTTGTTTAGCGTTAAAGTATGCTTCATAGAGCACTTATAGTACTATATGAAGCAAACCTTTAGAGCTACTTCACAGTGCTGTATAACACAATTCCTAGTATTCTCTAAAAAAGATTTTTATCAAACATATTTTAAAGTTTAAAACTAAAAAAATATTTTCAAGAACAAAATGGAATTTTTTTAACACTAGATTTATGGACTGAGCCAATTTGACTCATTAAAAATTTGATCACTATATATATATATAACTTTAATATTACTTTTCAAAAACATACGTTGGTTTTTAGTTAAGTAATAAAATATATGTTAATTTTCATTCTTCTTCCCCACAGACCCCTTCATTTCGCATTATCAAATCTGGTATACCTATTTTCACGGTTGTGAGGCAATTTGACTCATAGAATGATTTAACAGTTAATCGCATAACATGAAATTTATTGGTCGACTCAAGCAAATATTTCACAAAAATTTTTTATTTTTATTTTCCTATTGGCTGAAGAGCTAAGAAGTAAATATAGAGATGAAGTCGAGAACACTTCCATTCCAATGACAGAAATTCATGCTACTGACGCACGGAAGAATTGTCAAGTTTAACAATCATACAAAAGAAACAGATGTAGAAACCATTGTGCTAAATGTAATAGAAATGTTTGCAGAAAATGCGTTTCAAAAACAGATTTTATATGTAAAAAATGTTTTCCATGAATTTTTTTTTATAATAAACATTTTATTTAAATTAATTTGGGACTATTCTCTTTGCAAAAAACTTCAATTTTCTTGCATGAGTCAAATTGGCTAAATAGATATATGATCAAAATCAGTAAATCTAATGTTAAAAAAAAGTAGTTGACCATTTATGAGTGTTTCTCGGTCTGTTTTCTTGTTTACAGAAATAAAAGCTTTGACTGCCTTCCAGAATCTTGGAGAACTTTATATTGAATACAAAAATTGGTTGTTTAAACACTGCTTAAATTGGTTTTAACTATGCTATCTATATCCAGCCATATGCAACTAACTATATCCAGATAGGTATAATCTCACTGTGCTTATATAAAACAGCATCATACTTCATATTAAATTTCTGACTCACAAAACTAAGTAGACAACTAGTAGAAGTTTGTAACAAATGCAATAATGCCAAACTAATAAAATAAATTGTGGATCTCCAATATTTTTTTCTAAATTGAATTTACATTCTTTTTACCTATTCTATTCGTAAATTTTCTGTTTGCAATAAAAAAAATTAGTATTAAAAAAAAAAAAAAGCTATCTTTTTGTTATTTTGCGCTCCCACGACACAGGTCCAAAGTTTTATCCCCAGGTTGGGCAAGGTTGATTTAGCTTTTAATCCTTCTAGTGGGTAGACAAACTAAGAACCAAGCATGCTTAGGAACTAAACAGTGGGAGTTCTGTGTAAGGCTGAAAACCTAACTGGAACATATGCTTTACACCTCAGGGCCCTTGGTCTCGGAAACAAAGATTGGCACCATAAACCCTGGTCCCCTAGGGGCTGTTGCTCCAAGGAGTTTAGTTTTAGTATCAGGGTTGAGTGATTCAAATCAGTTGATTTAAAGAAAAAAAAATCATTGATTTGAATCAATTTTTAAAAGAAAGCTGTTAATAATAAGCACAATAAGAAAATATTGACAACACAGAGTTGCTCCCAGATGGTTTCAGGAGGCTGCTGCACCTTGCCTGTCCTTGTATTATTAAAATAGCACCTTAAATATTTTAGGAATAACCACTTTGTTATTTCCAAATATAAAGTGGCGGATTAAAACTAGTTTTGCCATGTGATGTGCACTGGAACACAATGGTAGATTCTCAAACTAAATACATAACAAATTAGTCTGTTCTGTTGAAAATTTATGAGGAACAAGGGACAAAATTGATAGCATTGTTTACAATAAAGTAGTTAATATTGGACTAACAAGAAATGCAGAAAATCTTTTAAAACGATTGGAACCTATTGCTGTAGCTTTATACTGTATTAAAAAAAAATACTTGTACTAATAAAAATACTTTTATCAACCCTGTTTAGTGCAAACCAGCAATAGTAAATTAAACCCTGTACTTTGAATTTCCAATTTCAAAGCAGCTCTAAGACAGAAAAAGTTTGAGAACCACTGGTCTACATGAATAAGGATAAAGCAGAACTAAAAATTCCCAAATTCCATGATTCTGGACTTTAATGTCCAGAATGAGATATCTGCACAAAAGTTAAAATTCTTTTTTCATTTTGGAACTCCTTCTACCCATTCAACGAAAACTTTTAGATCTTAATATTTGGATTTCAAAAGGTTCAGTTCATTAATTATTTTAATTTTGTACCAAGATTCAGAACTTCGGGATATGCACATCTGCACTGCAATGTCAATTTTTGGACCAGTGCACTAGAAGTTTCAAAGTTTTGTTATGCTGTTAAGGTGCAGCCAAAAATCAGACACATGAAGAGAGGACAAAAATGCCTGAAAGTTCGACCCAAGGAGGGAAGAACATTCCACTACCAACCTTGCCAGCTGCAGAAAAGAAAAACATCCTGGATACTCAACATGCAGGGATGTAGGAGGTTTTGGCTTGAGCTGGCTGACCACTGAGACTTGTGCAGACTGCTTGACACCATTGTTTCTAATGGTTTTGTTATCAGATATGCCAACATTAAGGCACTTGTGTCCAGAGCAACAGTGTGGTTTGAAATTATTAACGTGCTAATTACAGATTATACATAAGTATATATCTTATTGGTTTCTACATTAAAATTCAATATAAAATATTTACACAGTAAGTACTGTAAAAGGTAGATTAAAATTAAAATTTGCATTTATAAATTTAAGAGTAGCTTTTTGAACTATAACTTATTTTTCAGAACAGTGTTTCTTGTAGCAACATTGACCCTAATTAAAATATTTCCATTTTACAATCATCAGGGATTCTAGAGTTTGTCTACTCAAATTTGACCTAAATTCAGTTTGGTTTTTCGCACAGTTCTGAAAACTTTTAACATGCAGCATTACTGTGTGAAAAGAGTAATATTCAGATTCATTTTTGGCAAAACTTTGTATTTAATTGATGAATTGCAATCTTTTAGCTGTTCAAAAGTTTTGCTATTTTCTGGAGAAATCTGAGAAGTTTCAGGAGGTATCAAAATTTCTCATTTCTCTGGACCTGCTCTGGACAATCTGGAGTAGTTTGCATATCTATGTTATTTGATGTTATTTTATTTTATTAAGTTTCATCTTTTATGTGTTTGTATTTTGTCCAAAATAAGCGTGCTTAATGTTAATTGCTGGAGTAAGACTTCTTGTTGGAATGACTTTTTTTTTTTTTTTTTTTTTTTTTTAAAGAGAGAGACAGTATCTGCTCCTAAAAAAGTAGGAGAAGCAGATACAGAAAAATATGCTTGCATTATTAACATTCCTTCCCATGACAAATGGAGTATATATAAGGGAAGGGAAAGAAGTTTAACAAAAAAAGGCAAAACATATGACAATTTAAAACAAAACTGAATTGGATAGGCCTTGCATATATTTGTCCCCATAGTCACAGCATTAGAGAAAATGTTAAGATATCCATCTACGTTGAAAACGCCATTTTTTGCCAAAAATCATTTTTTTTTTTATTTCTGCATTGTAAAATATAAACTTTTAGGCTTCTAAATCTGTTTTTGTTTTGTCTCTACAACATTTTAAAGAAAAGTTACAGCTATTTAAACATCAGTGAAAGCTGTTAAAACAAAACAGAAGTAACGACTTTGGAACCGGAAGTTCTGAATTTAAAGCCTTTTAAAAAAGAGCACTTTTTGGACAAAACTTTTTAAATTTTCATGAAGATTAGTTTAAACATTTTTTCTAGTATTTTTAATTATTAGTAACTTGGCAATTAGAAAGTTTTGAAGCAAGAAAGTGTGGGGAATTTTAAACATGTATTTTAATTTTTTAATACTTAAAGTTGCTTTCATAAACTTCAAATGAGTTTTTCTCAGAATGGTATTTTTAATAAAATGTTGAAACTTGAAATGTGATTTCTCAAAAAGTTCCTAAAATATTTTGTTGAGAATTATTATGAATGCTTTTGATCGTATTTAATAGTGAATGATCTAAAAGCTTTAAAGTTGGATAATTTTTAATGATGTTACACTCATAGTTATATATAAAGGTAATGAAAATTTGTTAAAATTTCAATGTGTATGATTTTGAAGGACCTAAATTTTTAACCAAATGTAAATTAAGCAAAGATTTTAGCCGATTCACTAGTCCAGTGTATAAGAAATGTGTTGCATCAAAAAATATTGAAATAATTTATTAAAAATTAGACCTTTTGAAACCCCCCGATTTTTTTTACTAAATTTTCTTCATTTATTAGAAATTTTATAAAAACTTCTCCAGGAATAAATTTTTTAAGTGCAATTTTCTGATAATACAAAAAATAAATCTAAAAATGTAAAAACATGAAATAGTTTCTATGTTTAAAGAAAAAAGTTCTCCAAACGTAGACAGATACCTTAACTCATATACATATTGTTTAAAACAAACCTACCTGAGTGAATAGAGAAGGAGAAATTCCACCTCCAATAGAACTTGTGGGAACGCTTGCTTGAACGCGAGAAGTTGTTCGACTATTAGGACTATTCCCTGTATTTTGAAGATTACCTGAAACACACAACACATACACACTTTCATTTCAGGCTTTCTTGCATATTAAATATACATACTGTAGGATATCAGTTCTTTAATGGTTACTGTAAAGATGTCATCATGCAACATGATACCTCCTAAAATTGCATGCATAATAAAGAATCACAGTGGTCCAGTCAGGGTCACTGCTTATGTTGTGGGAATTAATCAGTTGTGGTTGCACAAGGATGGTTACATTTCTCCTAATATAAATGTATATAAAAAGGATGCTATTATTTCATTTATGTGTTATGTGTATTTTTGATTTTAAAATACATAACTTTTTTTCTCTCTTTTTTTAGTGCCTCACTGCCTGTAATTTGATTGACATACAGTGTCACTCTTTTAAAATTTGGTCAGAGTTTTGGATAAATCAGACATGCAAAAATTAAGGCACTTGTATCAGGAGCAACAGCATGGTTTGAAATTTTAACATGCTAATTACAGATTATACATAAGTACATATATTATTGGTTTCTGAATTAAAATTAAATTTGAAATATTTACAGGGTATCTGCCAAAATAAAATTTTTCAAATCCATGACTTTCCCTGATTTATCAGATCATTTTCCATGACTTAAAAAAGCTTTCGTTAAAAGTATATATGAATAAAACTTCTGATGTACATACAATCAAAATATATGCTTTTAGAGAAATTACAGGAATTTTATCATAAAAAACTATAAACTTACTTTATAAGTGTTAATAAACTCACATACATAAAAATAAATTGTTGTATCTACATACCTAAGTTCAATCATATAGCAATTTTTCAATCAAAATGTTTCCAATTTGAATTCAAGGTACTTTGGTATTATCCAGGTGACCATGAATAATAGCCAAATATAACCCTATAATGTTTATATACAATATCCCTAGGGATAAACTTATATTTTGTGCAAAAATCTTAACTAATTTTTATTAAAAAATAATGAATATTATATTAATAAAATTTTAATCTATAATTTAAGAAAAGACCAAAATAATATACATTTACCCACCCATTAAGCTTTCTTGCTTTGAGTTTCCTTGGTGAACAAATTTTAATTGGCAATAGGGTCAATAGGATAATACATAAATACCAAACTCAGAAACTTCAGCCAAATGGCAAGTAACATTAGAATTAAACTATTCAATGCAATTTTTTTTAATCGGTAGTTTAGCAGATCCATGACTTTTACTCATTTTACTTGAAAAATCAAGACTTTCCATGACAAAATTAATCCATTGTCTAAATCCATGATTTTCCACGACTTTCCAGGTGCGCGGAAACCATGTATTTACACAATAGTAAATGGTAAAAAATAGATTAAAATTCATGCAATTAAAAATGAGTAGCTTTTTTATCTTTAATAGCTTATTTTTCAGAAAAGTGCTTCTTGTAGCAACATTGACCCCGATTCGAATATTTTCATTTTCATATCATCAGAGATTCTACAATTTGGTTTTTCCGCACAGTACTGAAAACTTTTAACATGCAGCATTACTATGTGAAAAGAGTAATATTCAGCATTATTTTTTGTTGCTTTTAATTGCTGAATTGTGACCATTTAGCTGTTCAAAAATTTTGTTATTTTCTGGAGCAATCTCAGGAATTTCCGGAGTTATAAAATTTTCTCATTTTTCTGGAGAATCCAGAGTAGTTGGTATGTCTGATAAATTTATATTTTAATATCCTATAAGTCTGAAAAAGCACTTTTGGAATTATATTCATACATTGCCTATACATATGTGATTATTTCAAAACTAAATAAACTCAGTAGATGAAATATGGCATTTAGTTTCAACCCTCAAAAAGGTAGATTTGTACCTCATTTGTACAACAGCCCAGTTTAGGAGGCATATACAACCACTTTAGTTGCATATGCATGTAATAGAATCCAAGAACAAGTATTCAGTTATAATGTTTCTGATTTTAGAAAACATAATAAAACAGACTTACCTATAGGAATTATTGTGTTTGACTGATGAGAACCCATTTGACTTTGCGATAAATGCTGTTGGATAGGATGAGCATCCATAACTGAATCTCCATTCAACGTGATGCCATTGACAACAATGTTTGCATTGTTGGCTACAAAAAGAAAAATATATCATTAGTTTATTACACAACACACGACAAAACACATTAATCTAGAGCAATGGTTCTCAAACATTTTTCTC
>CM063497.1:100785172-100822672 GCA_032207245.1 Pardosa pseudoannulata | reverse complement strand
CAATGCTGTATCCACTCTTAATTTGTTACGAAGGTTAGAATGAACAATACTAAAAGAAGAATACTATTCTTTCTATAACTAGCAGATGATGCCACAGCTGTTGTTATTTGGTAGATAAACTGGATTTCCAGTTCTGTAATACTCTCTATACCTCCCATTACATAAAATGAATTCCATTAATCATAACTAATAATTGTACCCACTGCACTACATACTTTCTGATAACAACTCCTAAATTCTTGGAAAACATACTATATATTTACACTTATACACTTATTGGTATTTCTGTGCTGACTGATTCCAAATTCTCCTGTCTTTGGAATATGGAATTTAAGAGAAGTGAAAAAAAAATATGATTTAAATCATGCCAACCCTGCTCTGAGGGAATTTTATTTTACAAGTGAAAAATGCCCGGTAAAATGTGTTTCTACATTACATTTGAATTCAAATATGCACAAAATGTTTTTTCATCAAGCAGAAGCTAGAAAGGTGTTACTTCAAGTATGTTACCTGTCTGGGCATCAAGAGTCTGCCAGTAGCCTTCACTGGGGGATGTTTCGTTGCAGCCTGGGGGAGGCTGTGGGGGCTGGCCAGAATAGCGGAAGAAAGGATTCTTCAGGTCAAGAGTGTTAAATGCTCGAAGATTGCTGCCCTCTACAGCAAGTTCAATGTCAACATCATAACTTTGTCTGAAATGAACAAATTGTTTGAATAGTAGTAACAGAAAAGAAAATGAGTAATTACTTTTTGACCAGGGATGAGGGGAAAAAAAAAAAAAAAAAAAAAAAAAAAGGGTTTATTTGATTTTTTTCTGAATAATACTTTTGATTGTTGTTTTATTTATTTATTTATTTTTTTTTTTGCAAAATACATAGAATAGTTTTATAAGAAGTAACATCTTATCTATCTAGTATATTGTACACAACCTAAAATTAAATATATAAATTTCAATCTAAATACATTCCATTATTTTGTAATTGGATAGTGCAAACTAAATAAGATGCCAATTTAAAGAACAAATTAAATATTCTTTGAGTGCAAACTATTTATCAATTTGAATAAAGTTCAAAAAGCAGTAAATAAAAAATATAAATGTGAATTATAACATCACTTGTTACTCCTCAAAAATTAAGCATAAAATATAAAATAAAGAGCTAACCTAATTTAAGTATCCTGAGTTGTTGGTGGATATACACGTTTGATCTGATTTAAAAAATCCTGAAAAGCATCTTGCGGATTTTTTTTTATATTTTCCTCCACATAAATTCACAAAGGTATGAATCAAATTGATTTTCACACTTGCGAACTGTGCAGCGGGATCTCTTAATTAAGCTCCAGAAGCCCTCAATTGTATTGGTGTGAGCTCCAGTATTAAATTAAAAAAAAAAAACAAAAAAAAAAACACAAGAGCTCAGGCAAAATGGGCAAACCTCCAGAGCACAGCCGAAATGGACAAAGACTTGAAATGGACGCTAGAAAATCCAAATTCAGCAGTCTTGGAGTATTGTTAGCTACAGGAACCAATAAGGATCAGATATTCAAATCACGTGTCATTTCCCCCAATACCCTAAAATAAAGGCGTCGATCGACACCCCGACTCTTTTTAGGGGGTGGTGGAAGAATCCGAAAAGAGCAAGGTTTGCCAGAAAATAGGGTTCTAGAATTTGGCGATATCTCCCACACTTGGCGTCCCCCACTGAACAGCCAATACACAAAATTAGATTTTTAGATGGTAAATAACTATTATTGGTTACTGTTAATTATATATGGGATTACTTTAAAGTAGATCTAAAAGCACAGAGGGTAAAATTTTTTTTATAAATTAAACATTACAAATAAAATTATGTAAGTTATTTATATAAAAAATAAGGGAAACCCAATCATTAACCTTATTATGACTCAAGATTTAAGCTTTTTAAAATCATTTTGTTATTTTGTCAGATTTAAACAGTAAGGCCTGATAGGAATATGATTGGATATTTTAATACAAAAATATGGATATGTTAACTTCAATTTTCATTTGCAAATGATGTATGACTTACTAAGCATTCTAATGCAACTAATGGCACTATGCAATTTTTCATGCAATAAAAATTCACAGCTTGAATAAAAGTATTATGGTTTTAAATTAAAATAATATAAAGCAATTAACCTTGTCTAACAAAATCAGGGTTCCCACTTTTTTTTCCAGAAAAAAAAAAAAAAAAAAATTAAGGACTTTCTACGGACCAAAGTAATTTTTTTTTTTTATAAAGACCTACTTAAAATACACAGCATAACGACATAAACCCTATTTCCTGAGGAATATATTTTAATGATTATGAACCAGACAAGGCATGTTCAATAAATGCCCTACAATATTTCAGTTTTTAAAAATGCTTAAAAATTAATATCAGATAAATCTATTTGACAAAAACTAATTTTGAAAAATGTACATCTAAAGTCTTTTGAGTGATCAAGCTAAAAATAAATTTTGAATAAAATACAATATTTTAAACAGTACTGTCTGAGGGTTTAAAAATTACTCTTATATATGTCTGTATATACTAGCTGATTATACCCAACGTTGCCTGGGAAAGAAGAAAGTTTTAGACTTTTCTATTACATTCAATCCAAAGAAAATTAAACTTGATAAGTAATTGAAATATCTACAAATTCTGCATGACTGTTAGCCATTAGGAAAGGGCAGCTGACTTTATACTTTAAACCTTTTCATCAGTGTGTGAAAAATAATTTATTTGTCAAATAAGTTTTCTAGCATGTGACCATAAAAAGTACTAATAAACTAAAAAGTATTTTCATAATTTTTTAAGGATATCAAGGATAAGGAATTTTGAATTGCTACAGTAAAATACTGACAACATATAAGTATTTGAGTTTTTTTTTTTTTTTTTTTTTTAATTTTAACTTTTGGCTAGAAATTATAAAAGAATGTTATGAACATAAACAAATATTTATCTATTATTTACAAAGAAATTTGCAATACTACAAGTTACATAAATAATTTCATTTTGAAAGTTCAGATTTCTTTTTTTTTGTTTCAGAAATTTTTTCGCTCAAGTTCTGTAACTCAGCTACTGTTATTATTATTATTTTATATCTTTCCATGGAAGAAATTAATAGCATTCCAATTTAAAAATTAAAGAGTTTTTAAGGACATTTGATAAAAATTAAGAAGTTTTAAGGGCCTTTAAAAATGAAAGCTAAAATTCAGGAATTCTTAAGGACTTATGGCAAAGTGTGACGATGGAATGCATATGTGCATATATACATACATATATATAAATATATATATATATATATATTACAGGGTTCAAATACAAAAATTCCCATGTTTATTTCATACTTTTATATAAAAGAATATAACATAGTATATGAATTAGCTTAAAATTTGACAGTGAACAAACTTACCTTTTATTAGAATTAAGGACCACTTTTCCAGAGACAGTTTGTCCCCGTTGTGCGAATAATGGAGTTTCTACGAGACACCGCACCTGATACCAATGTGTCAAAGGCTGAGTGGGTGACGTAGAGAGCCAGACTGTTTGCCTGAAACCAAAAAATTAACCATCTGATTTTAAACTGCATTCATCACAGAAAAACAATTGCAAGTTAAAGTAATCATGTTTTAGTAACATTTCTTGCCAAATATACAGACCTGCCAACCACAAAATCATGCAATAATTTATGTTTATTGATCAATATAATGACCTTGAATACTGTTAGTTGGCAGGTCTGAATATATATATATATATGTGTGTGTGTGTGTGTGTGTATATAAATATCACACAGTGAAACCTCTCTGATCAGCCACCCCATTGTTCCAAGAATATTTGCCCGCTCAGAGGGGGTGGCGACTCTGAAGGGTTTTATTATAAGATAATTGCTATAATGCGTAATATAAACAAGTCTGATATATACTCCTTATTTAAAATGAAATTGAAAACTTATCTTAAGAGAATATAGTACTTTATTTTAAGCTCTCTCACATTTATTTAAAAAAGGCTACAATTTGTGTATTTAAGTTTTTTTTCTTCTTAAGTATTTTTTTCTATAAACCATTTTTTACTTTAAAAGTAGAAAATTGAAGTCTTCGTATTCCTTGAAAATCAAAATCTTTTCTTTAATGACTTTGTTGATTTGCGTTCTTCCGCAGTTAGATAATTCAACTAACTTTCTTACCGATTTACCATTTTCATATTCAAGCAGAACTTCAAATGCGCTGATTGAGATTTAGGAATGCGCGTTTCAGCATTGTTGCAACTCATATCACTGACAAAATAATGAAATGAAACTGGCATTGATGATATTTTTGCTGACAGAGGTGCAATTCTTCCTTTACAGTACGTATTGGAATTCCAAATAAAGGCCCTAAGATACCTGCAATGCTTAATTGTCCAGTTTCTACATTAGTTTTTATGGGTCGGGATTCCCTATCTGAAGGGTATGGGGAGAATACAAGAGTGATAATAGATTTAATGTTTCTAAGAAAGAGGGGGACAGTGGGAACAGACTTTGGGTCTGTTAAATTATTTTTGGGTCTTATATCTGACCACAAAACCTCAAGCTTTCCACTCAAAATTAAAGCACTCAGTAGAATTTTCCAAAAAATAAAATGGGCAATTCCACTCAGTGGCCATTTAGAGGGGGTTGGGTGGCCGCTAATACAGGTTATTTTACCATTAGGTCTATGAGTTGAAAAATCTGTGCCATGAAAAATTGGCCGTTTAGAAAAGTAGCTGCTCAGAGAAGTTTCACTGTATATATAAATGACCCAAATCTACATAGTTTTTTGCAGCCACTAAACTTTGGATGGGCATTTTTCATAGAGGTAAAAAATACTGTTGATTTTGATAACTACCTTTTTTGATTACCCCATTATGTAATTTTACAATAAAAAATTTTTTTTTTTTTGTCTAGATATAAGTTTTTCCAATAAAATGTAAGATTTGTCTGTGCAGTTTTATAATCTCACAATATTAGCGACAGATACTAATATCCACAAGATAAATCCATTACTTACGTGGAGCCAAAAAAGGCCACATCAAACCAGAAGGCTAAACCATGAATCTCTCCAGTCTGGTTCATGGTGAATGTGAGAGGAATTTCTATTTTGTGTAAATCAGTCTCTTGAGCTACTACAAAATCTACAGTGTAACGGATTGACTTGGCCATACAAATATTGATATCAAAAGTATCCTGAAATAAAAATAAAATGATTTAGACACATATCTAATCATTCATAACTGAAAAATATTGCAAAAATATAAAGAATGCAGAAGCTGCTGAGTTGTCAGATTACCATGCACAGACTATATAAATTTTAAATTACCTATCCCTGTTTCTATTATTACATATACTTTTATTTGTATTGGTAAATTCATTATGAATCTAAAATGTCTTATGAGGTACAGTATTTTTTGTTAACACTGTTTATGATAAATATATCTCATTAGGTTTTTAAGGTACTGAAATAAAATTTTGTTAACTGATTTTTAAGACATGAATCAAAATTTAACCTCTCTATACTTACTTACCTTTTTGAGAAAAATAAGAATTTTTTTGTTAAAAAAAAAAAAAAAAAAAAAATGCTAGTCTTGGATTTGTCTTAGAAGTACTGTACAATGTTTGGTTGAAAATGAAGGAAAATATTTTTGTTCACCATCATTATCAATGGCTTGCCAGCCCAGGGTGGGCCAAGGCATTCAACAGAATCATGTTCCAGGTTACCTTTTACATGGATAGACTTCTCCAGTTTATCACTTTAAGAACTTCTAAGTCTGTTTCAAGGCAGTCCGTCCACCATACACCAAATCACATTCACAAAAATTATTTGAAGTTTAACATTGATGCAAATTTTTGCTAAAATTACATAATTTGGAATTTTTATTCCAGTTTAGTTTTATATGACATTTAAATTGAAACATACTTTCATTTAAACTTTTAAAAAATTAAATATACATGAATAAGCTGTGAATACAAAGCTTAAGTAATTACTAATGATAGTACATTTACATATTTTCAATATGTCTGCCCCTTTACAACGCTCCTCAATACATTATAAATTGACCACCACTGATATATATCACATTAGAAAAATAAATTCTGTTTAAAGCAATAACAGCTTTTAATTAACAAATACAAAACCCAATTTATATGAGGAAGAATATAATAAGATCCTTTTTAAAAGAGAAACATGAAAAATATAAGGAATAACTAACTTACAACAATAGGTTGTCTAAAATACTCTTTCACAGCTGCGTCGCGCAAACTAGCAAGATCTACACCATGGAATGACTGATGATACCTAAAGAAAAGACAAATTCAATCGTTAAAAACCATGTTTGTCAGAACTATAATCTACATTTTACATATGGGAAACAATTACTTATTGGAGAACTTAAAATTTTACATATCAATAGTTCTAACAGGGGTGATTAGGCCTCCAAGTAAAAAACCCTGAAGTTTATATCATTCGTAATCAAAAACCCAGAACTAAAAGTTAATTAACTTATACAGGGTTCCCACTCTTTTACCAGAAGAAAAATTAAGGACTTTCTAGAGACCAAAGAAACTTTTTATAAGGACCTACTCGAAATACACAACATAAACCCTATTTCCTGAGGAATATATTTTAATGATTATGAATCAGACAAGGCATCTTCAAGAAATGTCCTACAATATTTCAGAATTAAGTTTTTAAAAATGTATAAAAATTAATATAAGATAAATCTATTTGACAAAAACTAATTTTGAAAAATGTACATCTGAAGTTTTTTGAGTGATCAGACTAAGAATAAATTGTGAATAAAATACAATATTATAAACAGTACTTTTTGAGGATTTAGAAATGACTCATATTATATATATATATATATATATATATATATATATATATATATATATATATATATATATATATATACTCTAACTGATTATACCTGACATTGCCTGGGAAAGAAGGAAGTTTTAAACTTTTCTATTACATTCAATACAAAGAAAATTAAACTTCCATAAGTAACTGAAATATCTACAATATTTAGTATCAATGGTTAACATTCTGTGCTGACTTTATTATACTGTTTGTGGGTGAGTTAGTAACAGAAGTTACTAGAACAACTGTTACTATTTTGATAACATCTAAAACTTATTTCCAGCCTTTTTGTTTTAAAATTTTGGCTATTATAAATGTAAGTAACGAATGTTTGTTCTTTACATTTTTTTAAAGTTAGCATATGAACAAAATCATTCAAAATTAATATTGAAAGAAATTGTTTATCAATTTATTACAGTTTTGATCCATACACACATTTCCATATATATATATATATGTCACTTTGTACTTGAAACAAAAAAGTGGTATTAGCAAGTTGATTATCAACAAGGTAACCAAACTTGTTCAAGCTACGTTTGGCAGTCAATGTATTAAACTTTTAGCCTAACATTCTATAATTATGTATATGAATTAAGTGTAAAATATTAAAACCATGTTTTTGGCAATTAGTTTATTATATCCATGTACACATCTTATGCTAAAATGTAAAAAGAACTTACCAAAAATTAGCCTTATTTAATTGCTCCATGTATAAGGCGGCATCGCTAAAAGGAGTAATGTGTAAATCACCTCGAGAAGGAAACATTTTACCTAAAACAAAGAAACTCTTACTATTAAACATTCCAGACAACACATAATCTTATTACTTCAATCTACTGCATATTTAAACTAAAAGAAGATCTGCAGGCTTATATATAATAACCTAACTATTCCGAATATGAAATTCAGCAGTTACAACAAATCTTCAACCATAGTATCTTAAGAACCCTGAAAGAATTAATTCTTCAAATTTTAAAACACATAATTTAAAATACTGAAAATAAATAAAAAATGCCAAGACATTATATTCTATACACACACGAGGAAAAAACTTCATTTTAAAAATATGAAGCCATCTTTGTGAGAAATCTACTTCTAGCATTTACAATTTTTAAAAATTTAATAAATGCAACGTTTATTTCATCATATACATCTGATTAAACAATACACAAAACTTTTATAGGAAAATTAAACTTAGTGTTACATTTGATACAACAAAGTACAAATGTTTGTCAAAATGCTCAATGTATGCACACACCATTGCGTGTGATAAATTAAGCCATAATAAAAGATAATTTATTGTACGGCTATTAAAAAAATATTTAAAAAAAGTCCAGTACATTAAACTTTTTTAAGACTTATAAAACATAATTTTTTTTATAGAACTATATAATCTGTCAGAAAAACAGAACATTTCAATACCATTAGGAATTAACCATTTCTTGGCATGTAAATAAGTTTCCAGCATTCTTTCGTTGAAGAGCATATAACCCATAGGCTCTGATATAATGACATCCACCATTTCGGGCAGATTGATTTCTTCAATTTTCCCAGGAATCACAACCACTCGGCCACATAATTTATTATGATACACTAGAGTCTGCAATTAGAAACAATGTTCATTTATTTTTAACACTTCAGAATATTATATACAGTCAGCTACACAAGTTACAATCTCTTTAACATTAATACAGTATTACTTTTTTAATGAACCAAACACAACTTTTAATAATGTCTTTTTTCATAACAATTTATGATACACTAGGCTATGGGAATATAAGCAACACACTTTTTAGAAATCAATCATTTATACTTACAACATTTTACAGTCATATAATCTCTAAATTAATGTTGAAAACAGTATTAAAGATAATAGGGATAATTACAAATATACTAATTTGATTCCCTAACAACTTTTGGGAATCTATACAAATACTTAATCATAATTAACTTTACAAAATTCAACTACATATAATACAATATACCAAGCATGTGTTAATTTTTAACAACCCCCAACAACTTTCTGAAATATCACTGAATCTGCCTGTTATCTTTCTGAGGCTTGTTTGCCCTCACATTGTCTTTTATAGTGACACCAAGTCTAATACTAACGCAGGATATTTCTGAGTGTTACTGTGTGACTGTATGGTGAAGCTGGTGCCTCCTACTGTGCTAAATGTCCTTATATCCTCTTATGTATTCCCCTAATTGTAGCCTTTTGACAGTTACTGCTGTTTTGTTCACCATCTGACTCATGCAGGGATGGACTTAAGAATAATAGATTTGTATTTTATATTTTTATACATTTTATGATTTTGCAATATAGTAATACAGATATTGATATATGAATCTTAAAGTACATTGATCTATATTGTGCAAATTCTTCAGCAGACACTACCGTAATTTTGCATTTATAGTCCACAGACTATCTGCTGGTTGTTCATTGCTTAAATCATCAAAATCAGACAAAGGTGTAAGAAAAAAACAGGTCAACGGACAACCTATGATCAAACAAAAACATGACTCACAAGATGCCAAGAAAACTTTGTATCTTATTGGTAATAAACCATGTTGAAAAAATTAAAGCAGAACAAGTCAGTAGTAGCACAAGTAGTGCAATCTTAAATTGTGTCCTGGAGTATGTGAAAATATCGATAGTTACTATTTACAGCTACGATTGACAACACTAAATGAATAGGTTCTAGATCAAAGGTTAAGGGTCAGAAGTCGAATAGACCACAAAGATCAGAGTGTTTTGTTTTCAAAGTTTTGATTTGTGGTAATATTGGTCATTATGTCTGTAAAACATTGTCGCAGTTTTATTGCTGATTTCGAGCTGAAAGTAATTCAGAAGGTTGACCAGAAGGCAGTAAGAAATTGATGCAAGCAAAAGAAAACATTAAAAATATGAGAAGAAAGCAATCCAATCGTTGTGGAAAAATACAATGGCCTGTACTTAGGTTTTTATTCTTAAAATGATTTAATATTGTCTTACTAAAATAAATATTTTTTGCTCGTATAGTCTGCAGATTATCTAGTGGTGCGGGCTATCTGATGATTTATGAAATTTTTTAAATAAAAAATCGCACCCCCGAACTATACATGCAAAATTATGGTAGTCACAGTATTTTTATGACTAGACTTGATTATCAAAAAGTTAAAGAAAATATGGCTGAACCTAAAAATTTAGAAGTTCATTATTCCATTTATTCTAAAAGAATCTTACTTCTGCATGTTTTGCCATCGAACTAGCTTCCACTGCATAAACCTTTCTAGCACCAGCTTGAACAGCAAAAAAAGATAAAATGCCTGAGCCTGCACCAACATCTAATACCACCTGAAACAGGAGAACTGAAAGTTAGAAAAAACAAATTCCAAATATCGCTCTGAAACAAATCTTGAAACGGTCCCATTATCTTACTTTATCTTTGAAGTCATCCATGTTTGACAAAATAGCCCTTTGGTATGTGGAGGTTCGGATATAATCTTGCATCATATTTTGTTGTTGAGATAAATACCCATAAAACTAAAAGAGAGAAAATACAATATTTAATATTCTTGAACACACAGATATTTACAGTAATATAATGATAAACAATTAATATATTTTTTCATACATTTGCATTTTAACTTAATGAAAATACAATTCTTAAACAAAAAAGTATCATTTTTAAGAACTTTAGATGAATTATATTTATCAGAAAAAAAGAACAGTGTTGTACATCATACAGCTATTAATAGTTTTCAGGTGAGCCTGTCATAATTTTTAATGAGATTTATAATAAGTTTTAAGTTGTAATTTTTAATAAAAGAAAAAAAAACCCTAAAAAACCAGCAATATTTTTCTACTAAGGAAAAACTAGATGAAATGCTTGGGAAAATATGCTAAAACTTATCCAATTATAATATAAGATATCAATAGTTTTGGATCATTTCATTCATTAAAATTAAATTTTATTAATTAACACTTTCAATTATGAATTAAATTTTAGTAATCCTAATTTAAAAAATAACTTCATTTGTAAATTTTTTATATTTATAAAATTAAAAAAAATTTTCATTTTAAATTATAAATTTAAAAAACTCTAAACCAGGGATGGACAAACCTTTTCAGCCAAAAATCGAAAGAAAATAAGTCTGGCAGGCCAAGATAAATCTTTCCACAATTTTAAAAACAATATACAAGTACCTAACGGTTTAAATACCTTAATGATATGAATGAAATTGCAATTTCATTTTTAAAAGTTCCTTATACTGAGGTTCAAAGAGAGATGTGCTGATACTAAGGAACAATGCTAAATGCTCATCTGTCAGTGTATTTCTGAAATTATTCTTTCTAAGGTTCAAAGTTGAAAAATACTTGTTCACATATAAGAAGCAAATATACCGCTGATCTTCTGGGCATGAGATAATAAATTTAAGATATAATATTTAAGCAAAGTAGAAAAGGAGATGGATACATAATGTATAAATATATATTTCTTTTAATTTGCCTCACACCGACAACAAAAAATTCTATCCGAGGGCCAGATAAGACTTTCTGGCAGGCTGGAGTTGACCAGCGGGCTGTAGTTTGCCCATCCCTGCTCTAAACCATACACAAAACAAATATTTAATCATTAGAGACGGAATGGTCTTTTACACTGTATTACCTGGAAATACTGAGTTGCTGAAGAATCATCTGTGCGAATGGAAAACATCGAACTTCTACCATTTCTGTAGCTATCAATTATACCACGAAATCTAGAAAGGTCTGAAACAGTATTGCGGTCAATAAGACAGTTAAAAAAATTATAATTAATACAAATGCTACATTAAAATATTCAATACAACCTTGAGTATGCAGTTCTCTATCAACTAAGACCAGTATTGGGAAACCAAATTATGTGTTTCCCTTTTTAATAGTCAACAAAATTTTCAGAAAAGGGTATCAAAGTTAGCAGTGGAGCTGATTATCCTGCTATAAAGGTCATTCTCAGGAGGTAATCTTTTATGAGCGAAATT
The DNA here is from genome assembly GCA_032207245.1 of Pardosa pseudoannulata. Taxonomy (NCBI): domain Eukaryota; kingdom Metazoa; phylum Arthropoda; class Arachnida; order Araneae; family Lycosidae; genus Pardosa; species Pardosa pseudoannulata. The sequence continues at coordinate 100,810,794 of CM063497.1, read as the reverse complement.
ATTTTATTGACAGAAAAATAAACACCTGTTTTCATATGCAGTTCAACTATGATGTCACAAATTTTGTACATTTTCATGAAAACTGAAAATGTACTGCATTGTTGTATATGTCTGCTGGAGAGTTGAATAATGATTTATAAGCATGTAACATGCTCAGGACCATAATCATGTATATATGCATCCAAGCATTCCTCACTCAATGGCCAACAATATCTATACAAGTTTGAGCTTTATAAAGAACTTTGTTCCTCTGTATTTAAATATAACTAGATAGTATTAATGCAAGCCCAGTGGCATTGGAGTAGTGCTTCGAGCTCCCAATCAAGGAGGTTCGATCCTTGGGCAGGGCAAGGTTAACTCAGCCTTTCAGTGGGTAGATGAATTGAGGACCAAGCTTGCTTGGGAACTAAATACTAGGGGTCCTACGTAAGATTGACCACCTAACCGGAACATATGCTTTACACCCCAGGGCCCTTGGTCACATAAATGGAGATTGGCACTGTAGGCCCTGGTCCCCTAGGGGCTGTTGCATTCAGGAGAGGGAGAGAGAGAGAGAGAGATAGTATTAATGACCACAATTTGAAATGTATATCAATTCTAATAGTCTGACAATATGCCACTGTCTGCTTTAGTTTCAGGCCTGTATTTGGGGATTAACTTGTTTACATAAACAGACAACATTCCTATTGTGGGTAAATTTAAAGAGATCAAAAGATCTCTGGTCAGAACATTTCAGTAGATGTTCTATGAGTTGAATGTTTAACAGAAAATGGGGTTGAATATTTTAAATTGATCACAAAGAAAGGATGGGTTATAAGACATTCAATATTTCTTAGAATGCAGTGAACAGAAAGTTCTCGTAATACTTAGCAGGATGCAAATGGAAAAAATTCTAAAAGAAAATTTACTGTCCCCTCCCCAGAAGTTTAGATAATAAATAGGGTTATGCATCAATCTATGCTGCCAAAAATTTCATACATATTTTAGAATCATTTTGTACTCTTATTATCAACTTTTTACACTTATTTGTTTATTCCACTCCATATTAAGTTTAAAATATTTCATACACCTTATTTTTCTGTTGTATTTTAAGCTTCATAAATGTATATAATACATAAGCTATGCATGATAAACTGCAATCAATATTATAATTTAATACATTTTTATTAAAGATAAAACAGGTTTTGTTGAATGCTAGTCAAAAGGGTAGGTCTCTGCTCTCGTGTACAAGAGTTTATGGGTTCAAATCACACCATTGGCATGAGTGTTCATAGCTGTTTGGAATATAGTGTAATCATGCAACAGCTGATTGATTTATAAGCCTATCCAAAAATTAATAAATAAGAATTTTTTTCTTTACTAAAACCGAAAAAATGCTTATAAGTTTCATAACTAAAAAAGAATTTGTAAAAGAAAAATTATTAATATGGTTGTATTTGTAGACTTACTTGTATAATTTCAAAAACCTCATTAAAAAAAACAAAAAAAACTTTAGATTATTAACTCAGTTTTAAGATGTACTAATCAGTTTCGGAAAGCAAGGTTTTACTGAATCTTCCATTCAATCATTACACTTCATAACTTTTATGTTTCATAAAACACAACTTTGCAAAATTCTTGACTGTGTATGATAACATTTTTAACTGTTTAATATTAAATAAAGAAATAAAATCAATAAAAGGAGAGAATAAAATTTCAGGACATTATTGAGAAATGAAGTATTTATATAAATGGTTACAAGGAAAATTATTTCTAATTATTACTCTATAGTAACAATAAAAAAAGCAGAAAAATACACAATCTATATATATATATATATATATATATATATATATGTCATTATAGACAGTGCTCTATAATGAATTTTAATATAAATAGCAGAATTTCTCCATCTTCCCCAGAAAGTTAAAAAGATTTTATAATCTAACACATAATTAAGAAAATACGATTTAAACTAATACGTCATGTAAAGGAAATTTACCCACAGCATGAACAATAGAATAGTGCTGGTACCCTCACAGCTGACCGAAAGAAAAAAAGTACCTGCCTCATGCTTGTCTGCCTTTTATACCCAGCAACAGGCATCTCATACTATTTAACATAAGCATGCGACTTCCTCCCCCACTAAGTCAATCACAAAATTACAGATCATAGCTGCCGAGTGAGAGTCAGCTTCCTTAACAAAAACAATCTAACTGCTGATTAAGATGGCGGAAAAATCTCCTGCCCCAGTTAACTTAAAAATAAATAAACTAATAAACAAATTGCCAGGATTCACCGGAAGTTATGGAAGGTGTCGATTAGGCTGAAACTTCTAACAGATTTCAACCTAGTGTTTAATGTATTTTGACTGTTGATGATTTATTATCAGTGAAAATGGGAAAATCATTTTTAAAGAAATAAAAAGTAGCCCAGCACATAAACTATTTTCTTTTACATTTATTTAAAATTTTCTTTTTAAATAAATGGTTTAAACAAACGTTTAAATAATCGTTTTTTTTTTTAAATAAATCACGAACAAAATCGTTTAAGAAAAAATTACTAATTATAACATGAAACTTATTATTCATTTATTTTTTGTAATACTGTATATAATATATATCTATCAAAGATTATAGTTTAACTGCATTAAATTATGATTTTTACATTGTATATACAGGGTATCTGCCAAAATAAAATTTTTCAAATCCTTGACTTTTCCTGATTTATGAGATCATTTTCCATGACTTAAAAAGCTTTCGTTAAAGTATATATGAATAAAACTTCTGATGTACATACAAATAAAATATATGCTTTTAGAGAAATTACAGGAATTTTATCATAAAAAACTATAAACTTACTTTATAAGTGTTAATAAACTCACATACATAAAAATAAATTGTTGTATCTACATACCTAAGTTCAATCGTATAGCAATTTTTCAATCAAAATGTTTCCAATTTGAATTCAGGGTACCTAGATAATACCAAATATTATCTAGGTGACCATGAATAATAGCCAAATATAACCCTATAATGTTTATATACAATATCCCTAGAGATAAACTTATATTTTGTGCAAAAATCTTAACTAATTTTTATTAAAAAATAATGAATATTATATTAATAAAATTTTAATCTATAATTTAAGAAAAGACCAGAATAATATACATTTACCCACCCATTAAGCTTTCTTGCTTTGAGTTTCCTTGGTGAACAAATTTTAATTGGCAATATGGTCAATAGGATAATACATAAATACCAAACTCAGTAACTTCAGTCAAATGACAAGTAAAAATAGAATTAAACAATTCAATGCATTTTTTTTAATCGGTAGTTTAGCGGATCCATGACTTTTACTCATTTTACTTGAAAAATCATAACTTTCCATGACAAAATTAATGCACTGACTAAATAAATGATTTTCCATGACTTTCCAGGTGCGCGGAAACCATATATATATTGAAAGATTAAAATAATATTACTTACATAAATTACGCAATAATAAAACAAAGTCTAAATAAATCCTATGTCTGATTAGTATTTGGGAGCCAATCCTATATTTTAAGTTTTCGTCATATTCCAAGGCAGAGTGACAGCCAATTCTACATACTTATTTCAATTAGCGATTATTTCCTTCTCTAGCCAATATAGCGATAAACTACTAAATGTAGTAACCCAAATAACACATATGAGTATGCACATATGGGAGCCTATTCTATATTGAGAAGCTAGTGGTGAGCACTCCTCCCTAATAAATCAAGGTTCAGACTCTTTCCCCACAGAAAAAAAATTAAGCACTTTTTAAGCACCTTAATTTTCATTGTACTATGATCAACCTACAGCTAAAGCTTAAAAACTGAAGCTTTTCATGAGTTTTATGATTTGTAAAATGACATTAAATAATATATATAGTTCAATTTAATAATTTCATTAAATACAATTGTTAATATCTCATACTTTATGTTAAGACACCTTTCTTTGCAAACAAATTTTAGAACAGCAATAGTCCTTATTGATGAAATGCCCCCCCTCCCTAAAAAAAATCTGAAATATTTGTAAAGTTAAGAAAGTAGTATCTGTGGTAGAAGATCAACAAGTTTCACATCATAGCAACAGTATTTTTACAGCAACCACGATATTGTAATCAAATTTGACATGCACGATATTTTAATCAAATTTGATATGCACGTTATTTTAATCAAATTTGATATGCACGATGTTTTAATGAAATTTGATTTGCACGATATTTTAATCAAATTTTATATGTCCTATACAAAAGAAATAACCATTCGAAAGTTATAATAAACATGCATAAAAATGCATAACATTGGATGGAGTCAGAACTTCTGTGTTATAAACAGGTAAATATAATATTCACACACACAGGGAGAAAAGATGCGGTATCTACACTAAAATAGGTTTAATTATGACATACTCAAAACAAGATTCAAGAAATTATCAATGCTATTTTTAAAATGTAACTGAAGAACTATTTCCATTTATAATAGAAGATGAGAACCCAAAAATATAGGAGGAGGGGGGGGAATTAGAGAATATGTCTAATTTTAAAGTTCATTTTTCTTTTCTTCTATACATTTTTTAATTGGTCTAACTCTTCTTTCTTATCTTTAGCTTTGTTGAATAGATTGACAATTAATTACCAAGGGAAGTAAAAATTCAGCAATCGATATTTGGGGAAAAATAAGCACTTTTTAAGGACTTATTAGGTACCTTAAAAACGGATCTACAAAATAAGCACTTTTTAAGGATTTTAAGCACCCGGCTGAACCATGTAAATCTGCTAGGAGCATAAACACTCTGGATTAAAATCTAGGAAAATTAGTTTTCCTTTCATCCTGAATCTAAAAATAGGTTTTTACCAAGCCTTATAAACATAAAATAGGTCATATGTATACTACAAATTCAAACAATACAAAAGATATAAACTTACCATTAGCATTACGAAATTTTAAATGAAGAGTTGACATATCTTTTGAAATAACATATGCAAGGGCACCTAATTTTGCACCATCTGTATCTTTATCAAAGTGAAATTCTAAAAGGGAATCTGGACCATTTGTACCACCTAATTGAAAAGAGAAGAATAAGAATAAGGCTATTCTTGACAACAATGTATACAATGAAATTCTTAAATAGGTGATATTTCAAATGTAACTAATTTGTTATTTAAAAATTTTACTCAGGTAATATACATTTTTTAAAATAACTTTTGTACTACATAATATAAATGTATAGCATGTGAGATAATAAGTCTTATTTGCTATTAAACAAACAATACAAATTGAAAAAATTAAATTTTATTCATATAAAGAAAACTAAAGTTTCCCACATTTGATTCATGGAATATTACTCAATACATAAAAAATATTTACTTTTATAATTTTTTTTTTTTTTTTGCATTAACATGAACCAGTCATTAATTTTTCAAAATCATTCTTAAAAACAAAATTATGACCTAACCTACATTATACATAGTTTTCAAAAGTTCTCAAACCACATGATATATCAATCTAGACAGATGAATTTAGAAAAGCATTAAATGTTTTGTTTAGCATCTCTGAGAATATAGCATTTTCAACAGAAACTTTCCTTGCATTATTGCATTAGTATTTTCACATGAAACTTAATTTTTATTCAAGTTTAACTTTCAGAAACACAATTGGCCAGTTTACAGTTTACATGCGGGTCATTAATGGGTTCTGAAATGTATAGTTTAATTAGGAGTGAATTGAATGCTTGGCTAACATACTGCCTCTAATCTATCCAGTCAATAAATATACTGGATAATTGGCAGTACATCTTGACTGAAATTATATACGGGCAAATATGATAATAAAAAATTGCGATATTAATGTATAAAAAAGTTTTATCAAAAGATTTTGTTCATTTATAATAAGTAGGTCAGCATTTCCAAACCATTTTTTGGATCACATACTGCTTGGTTGTACACATGCTAAATCATACCACTTTGTAAAAATGATTTTATTTCATGAAATTTGTGGAACAGATACATTATAGATGCCGGACACGTCTACCATGTTTATACACTTAAAATATAATACTATAAAACTATAATACTATAAATGTAACTATAAATCTTAAAAGAAATTATTAACATTAACAGTGTCTCTGAGTTTTTGCTCTGGAATACCATCTATTAATTGACTTCTCAGGATTGAATTCCTGCAAAGATGGTACATTTAAGTGTATAAACAGACTGTTTAAAGATTCTCTCCTTAAATTTGAAAGTAGTTTGTTCTTGATGACATTCATTGTACTGAAACCTCTTTCACAGGAAGATGTTGAAACAGGAAGGGTCAGTACAATTGAAAGATTTGATAAATGTGGAAATCTAAATCTGTCTTTCATCAAAAACCTTTCAAAAAGATAATTAAGTGATAAATTTTCCCCAAGATTTTTGGATGCATACCATTCATCAATAATTTTAGAAATATCATCTTCACTGATAGCAAGGTAATCAGCAAAATGTCAAGAAAGCAATTCAATTTCACTTTCTCCAAAATCTTGCAGCTTTTTGCCTTTAGGCCAACCAAAAGTATCAAATATGCCAGTAGCTACAACAAAAGTCGCCATGTGCATTTTTCTACTTGACGGGTGACCTGGCACCCGGGTTTTGTTGGACCATGATTTAAGGTACAATAGATGAAGAATTTAAAAACTTAAGGTAATAATCAGCACCTTTAATAATCAATACTGTTGTACCAAAATAAAATGGAGTAACTATAAAAGGTATATTTTTTTTCAAAAGGTATATTTTTTTTCATTCATTTACATGCTTTGATAACTGAGTCTTCTTTTTTCTGATCAAATTCTACAATTCATAAAAATATTTCCATGCTTTTTATTCTTTCTAAAATTTTAACTTTGTGTAAGTCATTAAAAATGTTTAGTTCTTTGAGTGACAAATTAACGTAGTTTCACTATTAAATTTCTGGCAATAAACTTTATTTTCTAGATTTGTTTGCTTTTATTATAGTTGAAGATATAAAGGCAAATAATTGAATATTAGTAATTATATTTTGCTGAGAACCACAATAATATCACATCCACATGAATTGAAAGTAAGTGAATCACTATAAAATATGGACAGAACAGGGTAGAATTCCAGTTCTGGGGGCTTGCCGTCATGCTTTTGGCTCTATTTATGTACAAATGATCACCAAATTAGCCATTACAATTTGTACTTAATTTTGTATTAAGTTTATATCTGATTTTAAAGCATATTTTGAACAAAATAAGGTTTGAAGTTGCTAAGGTGAATATAAATTTAAATTTGAGTTATTAATATATTTAAACCCACTTTTGTACTGGGGGAAATAACATGCGATTTGAATATCTGACCCTTATTGGTTCCTGTAACTAACAATATTCCAAAACCGTTGAATTTAGATTTTCTAGCATCCATTTCAAGTCTTTGTTCATTTCGGCTGTGCTATGGATGTTTGCCCATTTTACCTGAGCTCTTGTATTTTTTTCGTTTTTTAAATTTAATAGTTATCACACCAATAAAATTGAGGACTTGTGGAGCTCATTTAAGAGATCCCTCTGCACAGTTCGCAAGTGTGAAAATCAATTTGATTCGTACCTTTATGAATTTATGTGGAGGAAAATGAAAGCAAATCCTTAAGATGATCTTTTGATAGTTTTAAAATAATTTTATTAAATAGCAACTGTATTTTATAAATATAACTAAATATTTTATAAACATAATTGCCTAAATATAACCAACTAATGCTTATATTTTGCTTAATTTGCGCTTATTGCAAAAATTCCACACTGTTTAGTTCAATAAAAAGTACAGAAGCACCTTTAAATACATTAAAAACTCAAATTTAAATGTGTATTCATCTTAACAAAATTTTAAATCTTTCTTTTTTGTTCAAAATATGCTTTGAAATTGGGTATAAACTTAATACACAAATTGTAAACATCACTTGGCGACAATTTGGCGATCACTTGTACAAAAATAGAGCCAAAAACATGGCGGTGGGGCTCCCGGAACTTGGAATTTACCTTTATAAAATACTGTTGCTATTTAATGAAATTATTTTTAAACTGTTGAATAATTATAAAGTAATAAAATATGTTACAAATTGCTTCTAGAAATTGAGATTAAAACCGGAATTTTCTTTTCTGTTTTAATCTCCCTTGGATAAGGAATAATCTTTTTTCTTATCCAAGGGAGGCAAAGGCCCACTTGACCTTACTATTAACAATTGGCGAAATAATATAATTTAAGAAACAGTGTAATAAACTATAATATTTTCAAATACTGCTATTTTGTTTGGTATTAAAATTAGGTACAATTTGAACAAAAAGGTTTGAAAAATATAAATGTGAAATTTAATTAACATTACACTTACCTAAATTAGGTTTCCTATGTATTTGGAGGATACAACTTATTTACTAATATTTCACAGTACAAAAATGTGCTTAAATGCATTGAAACCTCAAGTTTTAATTTGTATTGACTTAAAAACATTTCAAACCTTTTATTGTTTAAAATATGCTTTGAAAATAAGGTATAAAAAATTACCACAAGGGCACGATTGAAATGGACAAAAATACAAAACGGACGCTAGAAAATAAAATTCTGCGATATTGAAGTATTGTTAGTTACAAGAAGCAATAACGGTAAGGCATTCTAATCCTGTGTTATTTTCCCCCAATACCCTAAAATAAAGGCACTGATTGACACCCCCACCTTTTTTTCAGGGGTGAAGGAAGAGTCCAAAAAGAACAGCAATGTTTGCCAGAAAATGGGTTCTAGAATTTGGCGATATTGCCCAGTCTTGGCATGCCTACTGAACTGGGATACAGCCCAGAACAGTACTCAGTAAGCCAAGGATGAGTATGATTCCTGTCCGGTTAAGCAAATCTTACAAAGAGAAAACAAAATGAATCCTGATAATTCTTAAACTTTTTTTAAGATACAAATTAATTTACTATTAATACCTCAAGTTTACTGTAACAGCTTTTGAACATTTCCACTTTTTTTTTCTGTTAAACATTTGAGTGATTATTAGTTATAACTGGAGAGTTTTACAATCATTCAAGGTGCTTGGAATTTGCTCTGAATTTTAACTGTAGCTCTATTCAAACATTTCTTTCATGTCCTCTTTTATCAATCATAATTATGATAGATATTTTACATTTATTTTATTGATTTTGACTTATAGAACTGATATTATACTTTTTTTAAAATTTGTTATAGCATGTTATCTGCCATATCATGTCAAGTAAACAAGGTTAAGATAGCACCATACCAGGATTCTGCAGTTTTACCAATTTTTGTTATATATAGACATGTTAACATTCAACAACAATTGTGTCCGTGGTTTCAAATTTTAACATGCCAATTACAGATTTTAGGTATTTAGGGGCTGTTTATAAATTGTCATACTTTTTTTTTTTTTTTAATATTTTGGATCAATAAAATGCGATGTTGCATAAATTCAGACATGCCAACTTTCAGGCACTTGTATCCAGAGCAACAGTGTGGTTTCAAATTTTCAAATGCTAATTACAGATTGCACATAAGTACATATCTTATTAGTTTCTGAATTAAAATATTTACCAGTAGTAAATTATAAAAAGTAAATTAAAATTTATGCATTTAAAAATTTATAAGTGGCTTTTTTACCTTTAATAACTTAATTTTCAGAACAGTGTCTCTTATAGCAATATTGACCTATTATCTATTTTTCTATCATCAGGGAATTTAGAGTTTATCTACTCAAATTTGACCTAAATTCAGTTTGGTTTTTCCGCACAATACTGAAAACTTAACATACAGTATTATTGTGTGAAATAAGTAAAATTCAGCACTATTTTTTTCAAAACTTTGTATTTAATTGTTAAATTGTAATCTTTTAGTGTTCAAGAGTTTGCTATTTTCCAGAGCAATCTGAGGAATTTCTGAAGTTATCAAATTTTCTCATTTCTCCGGAGTAATTGGCATGTCTGTGTATATGAAGTAAAGTTTTTCAGTATGATTTTGCTTTTATGGTAATCATAAAATGAAACCTTAATGACAATTATGTTAAATTACACATACACAGACATATATATAATCTTTGTAATACAGTCATAATTTAAACATAGTTTTGGTTTGATTTTATTTTGTATGCTATTGTATACTATATTACTATACTAGGGCTAACGAGACTGAATCTACTGCATAAAGCTGATCCCAAACCGTTACAAATATACATCCCAGAAATAAGATTTGAACCCATGACAACTATGGTCCTGAAGAGCAGTACATTACCCATTTAGCTTTTGTTTAAAAAAAAACATGTACTTAATATCTTGACATATAAATTAAAAGTTTTTAAATTAAATGTATATAATATATCAGTACTTAATTTTCTCCCATTTTAAATGGTTAATTTTATTTATATTTATGCATAAATGAGAAGAAAACAAAAGTACTATTTATTTATCTAAAATCAGGGTTCTCACTCTTTTACAAAAATTAAGGACTTTCTTAGAACCAAAGTAACTTTTTTATAAGGACCTATTTGAAATACATGGCATAACGACATAAACCCTATTTCCGATGGAACATATTTTAATTATGCACAAGACAAAGCATGTTCTATAAAGGCTCTACAGTATTTCAGAATTAAGATTTTAAAAATACCAAAAAATTAATATAAAATAAACCTATTCGACAAAAACATTTTAAAAAATGTACACCTAAAGTTTTTTGAGATCAAATAAAAATAAATTGTGAATAAAATATTTTATAAAGAGTACTTTCTGAGTGTTTAAAAATGACATATATATATATATATATATATATATATGTGTGTGTGTGTGTGTCTGTATACACTGATTATTATACCCGATGTTGTATGAGAAAGAAGTAAATTTTAGACTTTTCTATTATATTCAATGCAAAGAAAATTAAACTTCCATAAGTAACTGAAACATCTACAAAACCTCCACCCTCCATGCTTCGTTTAATTAAACTCTGTATGAATGTTAACTATTAGGAAAAGGCAGCTGACTTTATAAACCTTTTCAGTATGCGAAAGATTTATCAAAAAAGTTTTCTAACTTGTGACCATAAAAAGCACTAATAAACAAAAAGTATTTTCATAATAATTTAAGGATATCAAGAAAAGGAATTTTGAATTACTATAGAAATACACTGAAAACATATATGCATTTGCGGATTTGCTTTATTATTAATACTGCATTTTGGCTAGAAAATGTAAAAGAATGTTACGAACATTAACAAATATTTTATATATTCTTTGACCAGTACTTATCACTTATACTGGTGTTCTTAGAACTGGTTTGGGGCAAGTTAAACTCTAACTTACAAAACCAGAAAATTTGGAGAGTACGTCGAAAACTGATGGCAAATCACATGACGAGGTATAAATTGATCAAGTTCCAATTTAAAAATTAAGGAGTTTTTCAGGACCTTTGAAAAAAAAAATAAGTAGTTTTATGGGCCCTTAAAAATGAAAGCTAAAATTAAGGAGTTCTTAAGGACTTTTAAGGATTGTGGGAACCCTGAAAATATATGACTTCCTTCCAAATTTCATTCTGCACTTGTATTAGAAGCATAATAACGATTGTTAGTTCTATCAACTCAATTTACTATATTTAGAAGACATATTCACCTATATCCATAGATTTCTCTACAAACTTTAACACAAGTTATAGTTGATGATTTGTTGATATCGCATTTTTGCTAACAAATTTCGGTTTGTAATATTTTACATTTAAGATCAATTTTTAGAAAATGTTTCAATAAGCTGAAATTTAATACATGAAGGCGGAGTGAAGGTTTAAGTAAACTAAACTTATAATCCTAGTAAAACCAAATTTAAATCATAAAGAGAAAACCTTGATTATTCATACAAAGAGAAAAGCAACTATTTAGTACTAGCAATGAGAGTGGAAGAATAACAGCTTTTGATAAATTTGCTGTTTCTTGAGATTCAAAAATAGTTATTAGGTAATTTTATCTTTATATGACACTCTGGAAAATGTGCTCAAAACCACCCTAATTACAATACAAACAATAAAACTAAAAGATGTGAGTAAATAAGAGTAGCTGTTGAAAAAAACAGTTTAATAGGCCTAACTTACAAGTTACAAATTTAAATAGGGTTTAAATATATATATAGACAAGCTTGAAAAAAATTTTCATTCAACCAGTCATCTGTATGTTATCATTAAACGCCCATTATGTTTAATTAAACACAAGACATATAATAATTTGATTTGTTTTTCTGAACAAAAAAGTCAGCATTTAATTAAAACTCAAAAAGAACGAATAAGCAATTTGGCAAAGAAAAATCACCTTGAACGAAAGCTAGCCGCAATACAACGAAGTTGGAACAAAGCCAACTGCAGATTAATGTAAATAAAAATTAAAAACCTTTTTGTGATACGTAAATATAACATCGTACACAATTATTTCCTCGAAATGATTAATCGAGGTATGATATATTATTATCTACAGCACACTGCAAACTTAGAAAGATACTCCACTACAGAAATACATTCAGCATCTGATACAAGGAAATAAAAATTGACGTTATTTGATCAGAAAATAGATTGTTACACATTAAGGAGAAAATAATACTAAACATAATAACTAATAAGACACTACATATACCGATCTTTTAATTCAATTGTCAAATGAAAGCAAGGAAGTTCATGATGCCGGGAGTTTGGATTAGAGCGATTAAGAAAGAATTTTATTCATACTTACTTGGTTTAAAAGTTAAATTTAAATTTTCATATTCATCAGCCACGTGAAGTGTTACAGGAAACGGGATTTTTTCAGTTTTCTGCATTTCTTCGGACAAAGATGAAACAAGCACGTCTTCAAATGTGGCCGCCATATTTAGTACGATTAATTAATGAGAAAATAAAGTGAAAGACTTGCCAAAACACAATACAATGAGAAGATATAATCTATTTTCACGTTAAGTAAGAAACAACAACACCGTTAATCGCATATACACAAATTGTTACGGATTTCATTATAAAGACAACATAGACAAAGTAACATACAAGTAAAAGGATAATTACAAGTTATTGATTACGATTACGTTAATCGATAGTGTTAAGGAAATAAGCACACTGAGGGAAAACAAAAAAGGGCACAATAACGCGAGGAAACATGGAGGAAGTGACGAACAGACAAAATAAGTTATTTGTAACGGACAAAAATTTATATAATGTTGTAAAATGTGAGTTTTTAAAATTATGTAGTTAGATGTATTTTTACGTCATTAAGAAAGATTAAAAAATCTGAAAGTTCTATAATCTTATAAAAATCGTGATAATGTTAATTAAAAGGTAAAGGTGGGATTTGTATGAATGGTCGAATCTAATCAGTGTTGGTCAGAGGTTGTCAGTGCATGGAATATAAATATACTTCAATTAATCAATTAGCTCTAATAGACATGGTGACACTGGTCAGACTTCGCCTAAAGCAGTTTTAGAATCTTGATAAACCATCTACTGCTGTTAATAGCCGATTACAAGTAGCCTGACAATCGATTGATTGTCCATTGCATTGGTAATTCTGGTACTTTTATATAAAGTTTTGATAAAGGGTTACACATATATATCAGTTGTGGTCTGTATAGTACTCTCTATCAGTGCTAACATAATACTTGGTGAAAATGATTTTTTTTGACGCAAAGTCTTGAAATGTCTGTACGGTATTAAAGATGATCATGTGACATGCTCCGATACTCTCATAAGTTTTGCAAGAGTTTATACTAAATTTAGTGATATTTAATGGCTTGACCTTTCTTTGTATTTATACATAAAGTTCATAAATGTATGTTTATAGTTTATATGTACACTTATGGTTTGTTTACCATTATATACATTTAGTGGAATTTTTCATTTTTAAATTATATGTTTAGTTTACTGTCTGTTCTGTCAGCATAGGAAGAATCCTATTCAGAGAGTTATGTTTCCATATGTTAAGCTTATATTCATAATATTCATACTCAGGTACCATGCTTACACAAAATTTGTCAATAAGCTGAAAGTTTTCGAAACATTTTATTTATTTTACAGGTAGACTACCTATGTACTAATTATGTACCTTTGATCATTTTAAAATAATAATATGGATGAAGTCATACTTTCTATCGAAGTTACAGTGACTACTGTATTGTGAAGCTACCCACAAACTGAAAAATAAAGAAATAAAAAAACCACTTTTTAATTTTCTGTACAGTTTCTTGAATTAATCCATTTTTTAATGCCTGTCTGAAAGAAACTGAAAAAAAAAACGGTTTTCCACACAAGTTTGTCTACAAAAAAAAAAAAAAAAAAAGATAAAAATATAGTTTTTGAACGACTGAAGAAATTGTTTGGAAACATGATTATTTGCTTCTCTTTTATGTTCATCGTCTTGGTTATTGCCCTTGAAAACCCATCTAATTTCAAAGCTTAATCAGTATCCACGATTAAAAGAATAGATCCATTAATTTAAATAACTGGAAAGGAAAGTAGAAATGAACCTATGCTGAATATCGTTTTTAATTCCTTGTATGTTTCTAAAGGAGGAAGTATTGCAACCGCAAAAACTTCCAGTAATCAGATTGCAATATAAATAAACATTTTTACCATGCTTGAATAATTTCAGCTAGTTTAAGCGTCATGTCTACGCATACGTAAAAAAGCATTAAATATCCATTTTGACAATCCCTAAATGAATTTCGAATAGCTTCGCCTTGACTCCTATGCGTATGTATGTATTTCTCGCATAACTTAAAAACGATTAGACATAAACTGTTGAAATTCTGTATGTAACACTGCCATAACATCTAGTTGTGCACAACCTTTTTGATTGTAATCTCCACTCTATATAGCGAGGAATTTCTAGACGTGAAATCGAAAAATATGTAATCGTAATCGCAGATGAGTGTGCATACTCATTCTTGTTTATAAATGTATTTTGCCTCTCTGTACTTTTTGAAATTAGTTTCCAGGATATCATTTTTATGTTATATTAAACTTGTGTGAAGTAAAACCTGCTGGTATTCTTTTAGTACGAATTACTGCAGGGATCTAAATATAACAATTGCGAAAATGCTACCTGTTGCCATCAGATGACAGTACTTTACTCCACACTGTTGAAATTATATATATATATATATATATTACTCGTTATTGAATAAAATTCTAATCATTTGTGAAATAATGCTGTATAATTTTGGGAAGTTATTAAAAGTCATTATTTTAATACTTGTATAACTGTACACTTTATTGAAGAACTGAAGGATCATGTCTCATAAGGAAATAAAGTAAAAAAAATCAGTTTAAATCAAGTGTAACAATATATATATATATATAATTTAATAGGCGTACAAAGAAGTCACGTGTTCACATCAGATACTTTTTTTTATCATTTAATCAAAGAATACGTTGAATAAAATCCAGTAAAATTTTGCTTAGATTTTGAAAATATTTTGCATTTTAATAAACTGTGTAATGCATGAAACAATCCTTGGTTATGATCTTCCTGTTTTATGTTCTGTTCTGTTAAACTGAAAAGTTTCGTTTTGGATAAAGATACAAACCATGGAAGGAATTGAAAATCACATAGTATAAGATGCCACAAGCTGGATTCCTCGTGTATAAACGTATATATCTCTCGTTTATTTACCTGTTATAAATCGTGAAATACCAAACTCTTCACCTAAATCGAAGCAATTAAGAATGGTTTAAAAGAGTTGTAGTTTTAAAAGTATTTGAATAGTTTTTTCATAGATAAAGGGATCTTAAACTAGCTTATGACAAGAATACTGCAAGTTGTAGCTACATCACATTAACTCCTAGGGTGAGCCCCAGACCAGCAGTATGCAAAAAGAGGAAATCAGACTTCAATCTTCATTATCATGACTTTTCAATACAGAAACCTTAATAGTCACTTCTGTGGATAACTGAACCGAAAATAGCCAAATCTCCCTTATTGATTGTAGCTAAAAAATATCACTATTGTGACTTGAAACGGGCAAGTGTTTAACTCTTATCTCCTGTAGAAAAGTGAACACAAAATATGTATTAGCATTACCAATACAGCATCCTAAATGGATGTTGTTTAATAGAATTGTCAAGATGACTTTTTGATAATGGTCCCGTGGCTCAGGGTTTTGATTGTCGTTTCTCTAAATTTCCTGTTTTTCTAGTTTGACTCTTCGGTTTCCTGTCTTTAGGTGCAGCGAGCTAAATTCATTCTTCATTGTTCCCTTCTTCCCTAGGCTCGCGTGGTTCCCGCCACCCTCACTAAATCCGGCCTCAAGAGGTCCTCTAAGCTTTCAGTAGACTTCCAAATTCTCCTCCCCAATGCCAGTCTTGCGTTCACCTGGGGACCTCCGGGAGCTTGTTTTATGCCCTATGTGGCGGGGTTGCTCAATACTCGCTATCTGCTCATCACCACCGGGAGAAGCCTGGAAGGAATCACTGGTGCTTGATTGTCTAATAGAATTGCCTAAGAACACTTCACTTAGATGACGAACGATAAGGAAAAAAGCTACAAGCAATACATTGCCGTCGGAAAGTGAAGTACTCAAATTTCAAGGAATAGGCCGATCAAGCCAGAGAGAACGGTTGACATCGAGAATCCTCTTTGGTTATCTCCCTCACTAAAGGAGTTGGTTTTAGTTTGGTTTGAAGCACTACGGTAGAAAGTCATATGGTTAATGAAACTGGAAACTGTAGCTTAAAGCCGATTCCGAACGGCTGCGAAGTGCCACAGTTGGATTCAAACCCACGAACTCTGGACCGAAGATCACAGCCCTAATCATTCGGCCATCGTTTGGCTTAAAGAAGATGGATAAAAAAAACAAGGATGTTAGGCAAGGAAACAAGCAAGAAGTATCTCGATGTTATCTTTTCACTGAAGGTGTAGAGGCCAGAATAATATCGCACGCTTTCGAACACGTGCACCTGAACACCTCCAAAAACTACTAACGGTAAAGCAAATAAAGGAGAGAAAGTAGTGAGATTTGTAATATGTATACACGTCCTGATGAATCTTGGAACTATTCTTTTCTTTTATCTCTCTAGCAATAAGAACTTTTATTATTATTATTAATTAAAACATCGGTCATACGCCATCAAGGTATTCAATAACGTAAAGTGAGTACGTTTCTTCTGGCTTCTCCTGTCGTAAATAGAGCGAGTCTTGTTTCCCCGGCAATAGACAGATAAAGAAGGTGACGGGAGCTATCTTTGTGAGTGATAGCTAATAGCCTAATTGAAAACGATTGAGGCACTGAAGCTGAAAAGTGTTTAAGTCTCCAAACAAAAGTAGGCTGTGTGCCATTATTTTTTCGTCGGGTATAATAAATAACAACATCAAACACCATTTCTTGTAATTTGTCACTGTTACGTCGACTATTGGTGAAAATTTAGAAAAGATTTTCAATTTACAGCTTAACAGAATTTGTCTCAGATCTATCAGATATTTTCAGCAAGGTAAGGATGGTGCCGCGTCAATTACGGGTCAATTAGAGTTCATCATTAATTGTCAAGTCACAATTAAAGATGATGCTATAATAAACTGCATTTCTCTTCATCCATTACGGGTCAATTAGAGTTCATCTTTGATTGTCAGGTCGCAATTAAAGATGATGCTATAATAAACTTCATTTCCCATCATCGAAAATACGTTTCCTCTTTCGGCTATGGTGGCAGACGATAAAATAGCCTTGGCGGACGATGGCTTCGGAGGCGGTTTTTCTCCAAAGATCAAAGGCAGACAGATGCGCAACTAAAATGTGTAGTAGACCCTATGGAAGAATCAATGTGCTCGGCTCATTTAGTGGCCCAACGTGTGGATGCAACCCATGAATCATCGCTCAAGGTCACCACCAAGAAGTGGTGAACAATTGGCCATAGTGTGGAGGCTACATAAGAATCACCCCGTAGCCATCACCTGTATACAGCAGAGTGAGGGGGCCTGGATGACTTGTGAGTGCACATCAAGGAGTACTAGTATTACTACTACTACGTACTGCGATCTACTTGTATTAATTTTGATTTTTCAGAACATGAAAATTAGCTCAATTGGCACTTTAAACACTGCGCAATCGCGCACTCACAAGTTTGTGATTCCCTTATTTCGATCTTTTCCATAGTACTGAGAACGGGTGGAAGGTCTCACGAATGGCACTTCTATGGGAGTCATTCATATTGCAATAAATATCACTTCACAACTAATATAATTCAATAATTTTTTCATTGTAGAGTTACTGAATCATAGTATAAAGTTTTCTATAACATTCAATGCAATATTTCTCTAAACTGAAGAAACCAAAGGAATTGCAGAAGGCAGAAACAAATATATATTTAAGCTCCTAAGAACACCTGGACTTAAAATCGAACATTAAAACCACAGAAACAGATCAGAATGAAATCAGGAGGCTTAATAGCAGAACCCATCGATACTTATCCAAAGTAATAAGACGCGATTTTAATATATAATCATTTAAAGAATCCTGTATTAAAGTATCCAAAAAGTTTTTATAAGAGCCCAAATATACTTAACAAAATAATTGCTGAATTACTAGATTATATTTACAATAGCCCTACTAATCCTTGACGACCTTGTGCTACTCTCTTAAGCTAAGAAATAATAATTGAATTACTTAAGCGGATGGGTTTAGGGTCCCTTGGCCAGACGGCATTGATTTGGTTTGATTTGGAGCTTTACGGTCTACTGTTTTACTGCACAAAGACTAATGACACCGGGACCTACTACTTACAGCCCATTCCGAAGTGCTAGGAAAGTCCATGCCATCAACAGGGTCCAAACCCGAAGACCAGCAATCTACCTGTTGTAATGTACTTACATACAATAGTGTTCGTTCTGAAAGGGGGCACACAGTAAAGTATACGCTATCCAGATTATGATTACAATAGCCTTGCAAATTTTTGAAGGCCTTGTGTCACTCTCTTAAGTTAACGAAGTAATAGCTGAATTATCAGATTATGATAACAATAAGGCGATTTCACGCAGTAGGGCAAATTCTCAAATTATGACAATTCTGGCTTTAGTTTCAAACGGAAGATAAGTTTATTGTTTGACCTCGTGCTACTATCATAAGCTAAGGAATAATAACTGAATACAGATTGTGATTACAATTGCCCTACAGGTCTGATTACCCCTCGTGTTGCAAAAAGTAGACCGTAGCACTCCAAAACCAAACCAAACCAATTGCCCTGCTAATCTTTGACGGCTTTGTGCCACTTTCTTAAGCTAAGAAATAATAACTGAATTACCAGATTGCAATTACAATAGCCCTGTTAATCTTTGACAGCCTTGTGCCCCTCTCTTAATTTAACGAAATAATAACTGAATTACCAGATTGTGATTACAATAGCCCTGCTAATCATTGACGGACTTGTCCCACTCTCTTAATTAAACAAAACAATAGTTGAATTACCAGATTATGATTACAATAGCCCTATAAAATTTTGACGGCCGTGTGCCACTTTCTTAAGCTGAAATAATAACTGAATTACCAGATTGTGATTAAAATAGCCTTTCAAATCTTTGACGCCTTGTGCCACTCTCTTAATTTAACGAAATAATAACTGAATTACCACATTATGATTACAATAGCATTGCAAATTTTTGAAGGCCTTGTGCCACTCTCTTAAGTTGACGAAATAATAGCTGAATTATCAGATTATGATTACAATAGTCCTGCAAATTTTTGACGACCTCGTGCTACTATCATAAGCTAAGAAATAATAACTGAATACAGATTGTGATTACAATTGCCCTGCCGGTCTCATTAGCCCTCGTGTTGCAAAAAGTAGACCGTAGCACTCCAAAACCAAACCAAACCAATTGCCCTGCTAATCTTTGACAGCTTTGTGCCACTTTCTTAAGCTTACAATAGTAATTTTACCTCTATTACTTCCAACGAATATTTACAGATTAATTCCTTTCCCTGTTTAGCCCTTTACGTCGTATACGGGTAATTTGATTTCTATTTTCGCTTGTTGATAAAAAAAATTTCGTTTTATTTTGTATTATGACTCAATGGAAAAGGTGTAATGCGTCGTGCCCACTAATTATTTGTTTCTTTTCAGGGTAATAATTTTCATTTGTATCGTTTCAGAACAGAAAATAACAGTAGCTCTCACGGATTTTTCTCACTTTACCTTCCACCGAACGATGGTCGAATGGTTAGGGCACTGATCTTTGGTATAGGAGTTTGCTGGTTCGAATACCGCTGCTGGTATGGATGTTCGTAGCCATTCGGAATCGCCTTTAAGCAGTAGGTACCAGTCTCATTAACCCTCGTGTTAAAAAGAAAACAACATAACGTTCCAAACGAAACCAAAACTTTAAAATTTGTTCCTTTAAATTCTTATAACACTAAAGGCCAGTCTCACCAAAGTCGTTTAACGGCTAACCTCGATTAACGTATGGAACTAACCAATGGTGGGACGCAATTCTAAGTTTAAACAGAGATTAATCGTGGTTAGCTGCTAAACGACTTTGGTGAGAACAGCCCTAAAAGAGCTCACCTTAATGGGCCTTACTCTGGGAGTTGCGGTTCGTACCGCAAGTGCGGTATGACGTCACTTTGACGTCAGCTTGCGGAAATTTTGAGAGCAAACGATACTTCGGTACTCTGGGGTTACATGCGGAAAGTTACCGATAGCTACAGGTTGCGGAAACTTTCCGGCAGCAAATTTGGTAGAGAGAACTTCTCGATAGTAAGAAAACATGGCGGCTTATTTGACTTACGAATATATAGCTCAGTTAAAAAAAAATACCTGTTTTGTATAGTGCCAAAATGTAGAAAATTCCATGACATCTCCACGGATACCACTGATATTAAAAGTATGAACTAAAAAGTTGTTTTTAAATATATTAATGCTGAATTTAGAGCAGTATAAAAGTATGATGTAAATATTGTGTATCTTCAGTTTTGATCTTATATTTTATGTTTTTCATACTAGTAGAAATCTTGTTAACAATGCTAAGTAATAAAAAGATCGAAGTCTTTATAACTTTCGGCTTTTATTTTCCATATTTTAAGCACAAAATTTACAATCTTCATGGATACCTGTGATGTTAGTCTGAACCCAAAATTTGTGTTTACATATAATAAAACTGTTTTTAAAATACTATCAAAGTATGATTTAAATATTATTTATCTTTAATTTTCATCATATTTATATCTTTTATTTTCATCATAACCATAATTTTCATATTGTGATTTTCAAATTTT
The DNA here is from genome assembly GCA_032207245.1 of Pardosa pseudoannulata. NCBI lineage: Eukaryota > Metazoa > Arthropoda > Arachnida > Araneae > Lycosidae > Pardosa > Pardosa pseudoannulata. The sequence goes on along the minus strand of CM063497.1, from coordinate 100,789,517 downwards.
AATTTCTTGCATTTAATATATTTTAATAACTGTCTTCAAAACAAAACATTGATGTTTAGATTTTAGGTATTGATATATAGTAGTAATATGATAAATTTTGATGGAATAACTATCATTTTACAGTTTTTTCAGTACAAATATAACTTTTTATCAAGTTTTTTATCAATGATCTCAATGCAGTAATATTTACATCATAATATTCATCAGTTACATCATTTTTATGCATTCCATCATAATTGTAATGTATAAAATATATCTGTAAGAGAATGTAACTTGCAGAAACCCAGAAAATTCAACTGCAGGTCAATTAAGCTGCAGGTCCTGGTCTCATTAGCACTCGTGTTGCAAAAAGTAGACCGTAGCACTCCAAACCAAACCTATGGAAAGCGCCTCTATATGCTTAATAGAATTCCATACTGTATATAATAATGCTCCATAAAACTAATCATGGGTAAAAGTTTCCGTGAGACAATCTCTTCGATTTAAACTCTTGAGATTTGGATGCCACTTTTTTCAATACCGTACGCATGCAAAGAAAAATGCGAATTATTTATTTGTTTATATTTACAAACATTGCTGTTGCCGAAACTGAAAATCAGAATTATAATTCTAAATTTCTGATTGGTTTAAATGGTGCAAAGTAGAAGATCCGCCTCTAAAATAAGCCCAGCCCAAAGGCGGGATTTATTTCTCAAACTCGATAGTAAGCTAGTTCCCGCACCTTCGTTTCCGTGCTCCCAGAGTACGGTTTGAGCTTAGTTGCGGCAACTAGGTATCGTTAGGCCAAGTTTCCTCGACTACGTCATACCGCACTTGCGGTACGAACCGCAACTCCCAGAGTAAGGGCCAATAACTTTTTATCTCTGGGATGGGAGATAAGGCCGTCTGGTTATGGAGCTTCATAACTGCCTGATTATACAGGAGCAGGCTCTTGGACTTAGCACTTCCATGCGGCAATACGCATGCGCATATTATGCTTACAGTATAATATGGCTATAGGTGGAATGTATCGTTGCCATTCGACAGGATGGAGACGGTAAATGGGGGGGGGGGTTAAGGCAGGATAGATAGGTTGTATAAAATTAAAAAAGAAATAAAATCAAAAGTAAAAAGTTTAAAATATATTAGATTGCTAAGGAAACGTCGCTCTAGTAACGTTTCGTCTATGGCTGTAACATATGTAACACCTGACGACGTCAAGTATCGCAAAATAATTTAGATAAAATCAGAGACAGAATGTAAAATAAAAGAATTTCTTTTATTAATATTCCGCTAATATTTGAGATGCTGCATAGAGGATATGGAATCAAGAAAGAATAAAGACATCATAATATCTGGCGCTATGTTTTATACAAAAAGAATTGGCAACGATATGTAACGGAAAAATTTACAGAAAGAAAATTAGAAAAGATACACAATTCGATATGTAATCGATACAAACAGCTATAAGTTATTTCTCTCTCACTTTTGTACGTAAATCAGAAACAATTTTCATTACAGGATATTTTTTTTTTATTTTTTAGCACCTGATTCCTCTATAGAATATAAAAATTTTGACGTCGATCATAGAAGCTGATTCCAAAAAAGAACGAGCACTTTATATTTTTTAGGAAACGTTTTACCTAATTCTACACCCAAAATAGTGTATATATATGTATATGTATAAGTATCATTATACAGTTTATTAATTAGCTAATCTGGAAAAAAGCTCTTACGATTTTGTTTGTTATTTTCTGTCCAGTTCTGTCTGTTTACCACAATTTTTTCAGGGGATGTGCTTCTACTCCTGTCCAACACTGAAAGGCGTCGCAGTAGAATCGTCTGCCGGTGTAACAACAGGTGGGGGTGGTTCCGGCCCGTAAGCGGTTCCATTGCTGACCTTGACCTCGCCGTTGGTCAATTCTTTACTGTTGTTGGTTTGTGCCTTGCTGGGTTGTGCTTCGAGGAGTAACCTAAGCGGTGGGTTGAAAGAACTCTTGACCCTGTCCAATGGGGGTGGACTGAAGGGGTCATCGATAGAATCGAACGAGTCCGCCTGGAAGCTGCAGTCTGATGAACACAGACCCGTCCCCGGGTTACTCAAGAAGTACTCCGGGAGTTGGTGCGAACCTTTGTCTTGGTCAAGAGAGGGATGATGCACCGAATTCAAGAGCTTCGAACGGAAGCTGTCTTCGGAAGACATGTCGTCGTCGTCATAGTCTTCTTCTTCTGAACGTATTCGACTGGAGGGAGGAAGAGCATTATGCTGCTGTTCCTTGATGCCCTGCAGTCCTCCTCCAGGCACCGGATTCAAATTCGAGTTCTCAGCATCACGGCTCTTTGGGGTCAAAGTCCTTGCTCCGGATAATCCCAGCGGGCGATCAACCGGGGCGCTCGTCCGACGGTTGAGCAGGCTGTGGAAGAAGTTCGAGAGCGTGGTGTCCCCTTCGCCCGCCGCAAGCTTTGCTTCCAGTTTCTTCTTTTGTGGGCTCCTCTGAGCTCTCGTCATACGCCTGGCTACGTTCCTCTGCACTACGGTCGCAGTGACGGAAGAGTCTTTTGCCGAGTCTTGTTGAGGCATTTTTTCTTCTGCCGCCTGCCTTTCGAGCGCAGCCTGCAGCTCAGCCAGGAACTCCTGGTCCCTCTGGGCCGACACTTCAGGTGCTGGCCTTTTGTCATCGGCGAGTCTAGCAGGCCGGAATACCACCTCCTCATAGGGGGTCGAGACGGGTATGGTGGTAAGCGTCGCCTCAGACATGAAGCGGATCTTGTTGGGCGTGTCCCATCCGGCCGGCACCAGGATTGAGTCTCTCTCGACCAGTACTCCAGGCAACCGGAACGGGAAGGCGTACGCTCTGTGCAGTACATACTTGAGCAACAGATCGCAGTTCTTGTCCTCCTTGGCTGACACGTAGAAGAGTGCCGCACCGTGACACAGGCAGAACTCTCGAAGCGACAGCTGGATGAAGTCGAAATGTTCCTCTTCGTACCCGAAATCGGCCTGAAGTTCTTTCATGTACTCGGTCTTCGTTACTACGACTATCAGCTCCACACCTAAATTCACTCCCAACTCCCTTGTGTTGTCTGCCGCCAGCGATCCGTAGATGCTCAGCCCTGGCTCCACGTACTCTCGGAACCTTTCGAGGCACCTCGTCCTCCGCAGCTCTAGCTCCTGCGCGGGCAGGTTCAGTGAGTCGATGTGCTTTCGGAGGACCTCGGTCCAGGAGAAAAGCGTGTTCATGATATCCCAAGGCCTGGTCATGGAGGCCACCAGCAGTACCGTGGTGTCTGCCAATGTGGGCCCGTCCAGTGCATACCTAAGTAGGGGCACATAGAAAGGGTCTCCATCCAGTATCCAGACTCCGAGCTTGGTGCTGCCGTCGCAGTATTCGTCTTTGACGGACAGGTGTCTGTACTCTAGGCCGTTGCCCCCTCTGGTGGAGGAGGCAGAGTCGCAGCATCCCTGCAGCTTGGAGATGAGCAGAGCCTTATCTGCCTCGTTGTCTCCTAGAACAAGTAGCTTCTTCCCCGTCGGTAGCTTGGTGACGGGGTTGTCGAGGCACTCGGACATGAGCTTCAGCCAGAAGCTGTCATCGTCCGGCTCCTCCCCGAATAGGGAAGTCGAGGTGGACTGCGCCATCTCAGCTCTCGATCCTGAAAAAAGAAAGTAACAACTATTAGGTTGATTGCGCGTATGTATGTAGGCTAAGGAGAGAGAAGGGGGTTGGTTTGGTTTAAAGTTTTAAGGCTGTTTTATTGCATAAGAGCTAATGAAGCCAGGACTGGAAACTACTGCGTAAAGTCGAATTCAAATGGCTATGGACGTTTATGCCAGCAATGGGATTGGAGCTCCCGAACATCGGACCGAAGAGTATCTGTATATTCATTAGGCCATTATCTGTCGAAAGAGAGATTGAATGTGGGTTTTTTGTTACTATATGCAGATAGTACCCAAAGATGTATTGCTTATTGACTCCAATGCAATAACAACACATATGCCAATGAAACTAAAAGCTTGCAATGACAATAAAAATAACGATAGTTTAAAATATAAGTTAACTTATTTGCTCCATGAAAATAATTAAGAGCAACAAAGTTTAATATAAACTACCAGATTAAAGGTAAGAAAAAAATACTAAACTTATTTAACAGTTTACGTTAAAACAAACTTATACTACGTACCAGCCTACGGCACAAGAGGATTCAGTTTAAAGCATCATGTTATATAAAAGCCAACCTACGTACACGATATGCGAACTACCTGGCGACGAGTAAACCACCAGCTGGCAGAGTTTTTGTCCTTTCAGGATAATATGTCTAAAGTATATTCCGAAAATCCAAACAATAGCAATTTACTGAAGCATAT
>CM063497.1:100770172-100772672 GCA_032207245.1 Pardosa pseudoannulata | reverse complement strand
GATGACCCGAAGGATGGGATTTTTCCCGGCATCCCTCCTCACGTGATTACGCGAAATGACTCGGAGCTATTTTTAGTCTCGCGTTTTACTTTCTCCGGAGAATGAAAAATTTAGAGATAAGTACCGTGGTGGGAGTTTGTGCGTTTTATGCATGTGTAATTGTCAAAAATGTGATTATAAATTTTCCTTCATTGTGATTTCAATTAGTGTGGTACTTTAGATTTTAGAGTAGAGGTTACCTATCTTTCCTTGACCAACGTAACCTCTTCCAAACATTTACTAAATATTAAAATATTATTGTATGATACCTACAGCTTCATTACCTGTCTATCACTCTATTACCAATCACAAGTAGAAATTAATTAAAGAGGCTCGCAAATTTAGTAAAAATTTGTTTATTAAAAACTTAAAAAAATAAGAATAAAATCAAAATTAATTAATGCGTCCCTCAATGTAGTAAAAGTTATTTATTTAAAACATAAAAATAAGCATAAAATCAAAACTAATTATAGAGGCTTTCAAATGTAGTAAAAAATTGTTTACTAAAAACTTAAAAATACGCAAAAATCAAAATTAAATAAAAAGACTGAAATGTAGTAAAAAGTTGTTTATTAAAAACTTAAAAATGGGCAAAAATCAAAATTAATTACTACGGCCATCAAATGTAGTGAAACACTGTTTATTAAAAACTAAAAAGAAAAAAAAATCAAAATTAATTAAAAAGCTCTCAAATGTATTAAAAAATTGTTTATTAAAAGCTTAAAAATACACAAAAATCAAAATTTATTAAAACGGCCCTCAAAGGTAGTAAAAAATTGTTTGTTTAAAGCATAAAAATAGGCATAAAATCAAAATTAGTTAAAACGGATATCAAATGTAGTGAAAAAGGTTTTATTAAAACCTTAAAAATACTCAAAAATTAAAACTAATTACTACAGCCCTCAAATGTAGTGAAAAATTGTTTATTATAAAATAAAATTAAGCATAAAATCAAAATTAATTTAAACGGCCCTCAAATGTAGTGTAACATTGTTTATTAAAAATTAAAAAAACAAAAAGCAAATAAAATCAAAATGAATTAAAAGGTCCTCAAAGGTAACATTGTTTATTAAAAATTTAAAAATACACGAAAACAAAATTAATTACTAAGGCTGTCAAATGTAGTAAAAACTTAAAACGGTTTATCAAAATTAGTTAAAATGGTTCTCGAATGTAGTAAAAAAATAATTTATTGAAAACTTAAAAATACACAAAAATCAAAATTAATTATTGCGGCCCTCAAAAGTAGAAAAAAAAATTGTTTGTTATAAACTTAAAAATGCGTATAAAATCAATATTAATTACTACAGATCTCAAACATAGTGAAACATTGTTTGTGAAAAAGTAATAAAAAAACGAAAACAAATAAAATTAAAATTAATTAAAAGGTCCTCAAATGTAGTAAAACCTTGTTTATTAAAAACTTAAAAATATGAAAAACAAAATTAATTACTACGGCCTCCAAATGCAGTAAAAAATTCTTTATTAAAAGCATAAAAATACGCATAAAATCAAAACTAGCTGAAACGGCTCTCAAATGTAGTGAAAAATTGTTTATTAAAAACTTAAAATACACAAAAATCAAAACTAATTACTGCGGTGCTCAAAAGTAGTAAAAAATTGTGTATTATAAACTTAATACGCATAAAATCAAAATTAATTACTACAGCCCTCAAATGTAGTGAAACATTGTAAGTTAAAAAGTAAAAGAAAACAGAAAAAAATACAATCAAAATTAATAAAAAGGTCCTCAAATGTAGTAAAATATTGTTTATTAAAAACTTAATAATACGTAAAAGCAAAGTTAATTACTACAGCAGTCAAACGTATTAAAAAATGTTTATTCAAAGTATCAAAATACGCATAAAATCAAAATTAGTTAAAACAGCTCTCATATGTAGTAAAAAATTGTGTATCGAAAACTTAAAAATACACAAAAATTAAAATTAATTACTGTGACCCTCAAAACTGGTAAAAAATTGTTTATTTAAACTTAAAAATAAGCATAAAATAAAAATTATTTAAAACGGCCCTCAAACGTAGTGAAACATTGTTTATTAAAAAGTAAAAAAGCAAACAAACAAACAAAAAACGGATAAAATAAAAATGAATTAAAAGGTTCTCAAATGTTCTAAAACATTGTTTATTAAAAACTTAAAAATACGCAAAAACAAAGTTAATTACTACGGCCATCAAATGCAGTAAAAATTGTTTATTTAAAGCATAAAAATACGCATAAAATCAAAATTAGTTAAAACAGTTCTCAAATGTAGTAAAAAATTGTGTATCGAAAACTTAAAAATACACAAAAATTAAAATTAATTACTGCGGCCCTCAAAAGTAGCAAAAAATTGTTTATTATAAACTTAAAAATACGCATAAAATTAAAATTGATTAAAACGGCCCTCAAATGTAGTGAAACATTGTTTATTAAAAATTAAAATAAAAAACAAAAAACAAG
>CM063497.1:100757672-100760172 GCA_032207245.1 Pardosa pseudoannulata | reverse complement strand
GTGTCAGAAGAGGTATTCTATCACATTACTCCTGAACAACTTTCCAGAGTCCTGTAAGGGTTGTGGGACGACGTTTGGATAATGCAGATTTTAAAAGTACGAAACCACAAAAATCCATAGGTGATACATCGTGAGATTTAGTAGGGATATCAGTGAAGGGTATGAACTTGATACTGGTTTTTGGTTTCATTTCTTTTAGGACATTTACAGTGGATTTTGATGTGTGACTGCTATCTTTGTCTTGATGGAGTTCCACAGATTGATGGCACTGCGGGTAAAGCGATGGTATTTCATTCAGAAAAATTGGCGATAAAATATGTTCCTGATAGTATTTGGAGTTAACCTTGACATTTTTTTCAACTCTCTTTATTTTTAACTTGCCATTATCTGAAAAACCAGTAACAATCCTGAATCCCGTAGAAAAACTTTCTTCCGATTCTTTGAACCATGTACTTAAATTTTTTCTTCCCTTTTATGATAATAAATTAATCTTTTTTTTGTTGCAATCATTCAAATATACCCATGATTCATCTATTGTGACAATTTTTTCCATTTTTCTTTGGATAAATGTTTCTCATACAGAATTCTGCAGCTTGACCTGCGTTCAGCGATATGCTTTAGAGAAAGACGATGCACATTGCGTTTTTCGCTTAAAATTTAAATCAAAGTTTATCATTTTGTTTACAGTGGTCACCGAGCATTTTAATGATTTTGAAACTGTCCTTTTACTAGGGGGATTTTCTTTTAACATTAAACAACGTACCTTTGAAACAGTCTAAGATGTTCGTTTTTTCCTTGGATAGTTGTTTCGAATTTTCGTCCCACTTGAGGATCCAATTTGACGTTTTTTTCTTTCTCTTTGACGATATTACCTATCGATGCTTTAGATATCACAAAACCATGACTCTCACATCGTTTTTAAATAACGGAATATGAATACTTTTTTTCGAAAAGAGCATAAATATAGCCTTCGCATCACCTCTTCGTTAAGTTGAAATGTGAATGTCACCATTTTGAATAAAAACAAACCTCTCGAGCAGCAGATGATAATTTTGACTTCTAAAAACATATTACAGTTGCAGTTATTTATTTTCCTACAAACGATTTTTTGATACCGCTAACCAAAATCGTCTAAAAAATGTTCGATCAGCCTCTGTACTTTTTCAGTATGAGGGCACTGTTTAAAAGTATTGGAAAGCCCTGAACTAATAATGGCTTAGGAGCTAATTTTTCGGCATTTGTAAAATAAATAAATTTGAGATATTACTGTTGTAATGTACTTACAACCTTAACACCAGTGTTCATTTACAAAGGAGAAACACAGTAAGAATATAATACTTTATATTGAGATTCAGACATTTATTCTGTACATTCATTTACAAATTTATCTTTGGTTATCATATATCATAATCATCAATTATTTATGTCTTATATTTGCACTGTAATTATTACAATTTTCTTTATAAGGCGTTATTACTTAATCACAAGGTTAAATTACTTACAGAGGCCTAAGTGACTGTTGTAAATCTTATTTTATTTTTACCTCCAGTAAAGGCACAGGGGAGCAGGCAGGGGCTTTCCTCACGAGATGTGTTGGTCCTTCAGTGGGTCCAAAGGATCAGGCAAGGGATTTCCTCATGCGGTGTATGTCCGGGCGTACGGGACTAGTCGGTGCTGGTGAGCCAGGCTTGGGATTCTGATGTCCAGCTGCTCTCGAATCCCGACTTCAACCCATTTTACTTCACTCTGTTTCCCAAATCCTCACCTCGGTTTTAACGCCCCTTTTTCTTCTTTGCCAATCGCTTGTTTGGTGAAATTTTCCCACATCTGCACCCTCTTCGGGAGTGCAGGTGGGCTCATTAAAATAGCCCCTTTTGTGCAAGCTGACATTATTTTTAGTCCCTGCCCCCATAACTCACGGTTACATCTCTGTGCGAGCTTGACTGTTACGCTGCCATTCCATGATCTATACCTTCTCTGCAGGGGTCCTTAAAATCGACGTGAACAATCGAAGTCTAGGAAATTTCTAGGAATGCACTTGCAGACCATCGTAGGAAAGTACCTCGGTACAATTACATTCACACATGCATATATACACCAAAGCATATCCCTTATATAATAATAGCCTAAGTTATCTGTCCGCAAATTTATGAAGCGGTTGGACCTGGAATGGATAGAGGCATCCATTCAAAGAGAATAAAGTTTATCTTCTCCTAAACTATCGATCCGATTCTAAAATAAATTTGTATAAATAGGCTTCATATCACAGCAAAAAATACTGTCGTCTTTAAAACGTTCGAAATCCAACCCTTCCCCCATTTTCGAGAGTTTAATGCCATTATTTTAAGCCCTATTTTCCCCGGTTAAGAGCAACCGATTAGATTTATCCATTTATCACTTAATAAATAGGTAAAAATAACTATTTTTTCTATATTGTGACGTCATTCCTTTAAACATCTCATTTAATCATTTCATATTTTAAACTATTTAAATATCGTCT
>CM063497.1:100743645-100757572 GCA_032207245.1 Pardosa pseudoannulata | reverse complement strand
TGCATTTCTTCGGACAAAGATGAAACAAGCACGTCTTCAAATGTGGCCGCCATATTTAGTACGATTAATTAATGAGAAAATAAAGTGAAAGACTTGCCAAAACACAATACAATGAGAAGATATAATCTATTTTCACGTTAAGTAAGAAACAACAACACCGTTAATCGCATATACACAAATTGTTACGGATTTCATTATAAAGACAACATAGACAAAGTAACATACAAGTAAAAGGATAATTACAAGTTATTGATTACGATTACGTTAATCGATAGTGTTAAGGAAATAAGCACACTGAGGGAAAACAAAAAAGGGCACAATAACGCGAGGAAACATGGAGGAAGTGACGAACAGACAAAAAAAGTTATTTGTAACGGACAAAAATTTATATAATGTTGTAAAATGTGAGTTTTTAAAATTATGTAGTTAGATGTATTTTTACGTCATTAAGAAAGATTAAAAAATCTGAAAGTTCTATAATCTTATAAAAATCGTGATAATGTTAATTAAAAGGTAAAGGTGGGATTTGTATGAATGGTCGAATCTAATCAGTGTTGGTCAGAGGTTGTCAGTGCATGGAATATAAATATACTTCAATTAATCAATTAGCTCTAATAGACATGGTGACACTGGTCAGACTTCGCCTAAAGCAGTTTTAGAATCTTGATAAACCATCTACTGCTGTTAATAGCCGATTACAAGTAGCCTGACAATCGATTGATTGCCCATTGCATTGGTAATTCTGGTACTTTTATATAAAGTTTTGATAAAGGGTTACACATATATATCAGTTGTGGTCTGTATAGTACTCTCTATCAGTGCTAACATAATACTTGGTGCAAATGATTTTTTTTGACGCAAAGTCTTGAAATGTCTGTACGGTATTAAAGATGATCATGTGACATGCTCCGATACTCTCATAAGTTTTGCAAGAGTTTATACTAAATTTAGTGATATTTAATTGCTTGACCTTTCTTTGTATTTATACATAAAGTTCATAAATGTATGTTTATAGTTTATATGTACACTTATGGTTTGTTTACCATTATATACATTTAGTGGAATTTTTATTTTTAAATTATATGTTTAGTTTACTGTCTGTTCTGTCAGCATAGGAAGAATCCTATTCAGAGAGTTATGTTTCCATATGTTAAGCTTATATTCATAATATTCATACTCAGGTACCATGCTTACACAAAATTTGTCAATAAGCTGAAAGTTTTCGAAACATTTTATTTATTTTACAGGTAGACTACCTATGTACTAATTATGTACCTTTGATCATTTTAAAATAATAATATGGATGAAGTCATACTTTCTATCGAAGTTACAGTGACTACTGTATTGTGAAGCTACCCACAAACTGAAAAATAAAGAAATAAAAAAACCACTTTTTAATTTTCTGTACAGTTTCTTGAATTAATCCATTTTTTAATGCCTGTCTGAAAGAAACTGAAAAAAAAAACGGTTTTCCACACAAGTTTGTCTACAAAAAAAAAAAAAAAAAAAAAAATAAAAAAAAAAAAAAAAAAAAAAAAAAAGATAAAAATATAGTTTTTGAACGACTGAAGAAATTGTTTGGAAACATGATTATTTGCTTCTCTTTTATGTTCATCGTCTTGGTTATTGCCCTTGAAAACCCATCTAATTTCAAAGCTTAATCAGTATCCACGATTAAAAGAATAGATCCATTAATTTAAATAACTGGAAAGGAAAGTAGAAATGAACCTATGCTGAATATCGTTTTTAATTCCTTGTATGTTTCTAAAGGAGGAAGTATTGCAACAGCAAAAACTTCCAGTAATCAGATTGCAATATAAATAAACATTTTTACCATGCTTGAATAATTTCAGCTAGTTTAAGCGTCATGTCTACGCATACGTAAAAAAGCATTAAATATCCATTTTGACAATCCCTAAATGAATTTCGAATAGCTTCGCCTTGACTCCTATGCGTATGTATGTATTTCTCGCATAACTTAAAAACGATTAGACATAAACTGTTGAAATTCTGTATGTAACACTGCCATAACATCTAGTTGTGCACAACCTTTTTGATTGTAATCTCCACTCTATATAGCGAGGAATTTCTAGACGTGAAATCGAAAAATATGTAATCGTAATCGCAGATGAGTGTGCATACTCATTCTTGTTTATAAATGTATTTTGCCTCTCTGTACTTTTTGAAATTAGTTTCCAGGATATCATTTTTATGTTATATTAAACTTGTGTGAAGTAAAACCTGCTGGTATTCTTTTAGTACGAATTACTGCAGGGATCTAAATATAACAATTGCGAAAATGCTACCTGTTGCCATCAGATGACAGTACTTTACTCCACACTGTTGAAATTATATATATATATATATATATATATATATATATATATATATATATATATATATATATATATATATATATTACTCGTTATTGAATAAAATTCTAATCATTTGTGAAATAATGCTGTATAATTTTGGGAAGTTATTAAAAGTCATTATTTTAATACTTGTATAACTGTACACTTTATTGAAGAACTGAAGGATCATGTCTCATAAGGAAATAAAGTAAAAAAAAAATCAGTTTAAATCAAGTGTAACAATATATATATATATATAATTTAATAGGCGTACAAAGAAGTCACGTGTTCACATCAGATACTTTTTTTTATCATTTAATCAAAGAATACGTTGAATAAAATCCAGTAAAATTTTGCTTAGATTTTGAAAATATTTTGCATTTTAATAAACTGTGTAATGCATGAAACAATCCTTGGTTATGATCTTCCTGTTTTATGTTCTGTTCTGTTAAACTGAAAAGTTTCGTTTTGGATAAAGATACAAACCATGGAAGGAATTGAAAATCACATAGTATAAGATGCCACAAGCTGGATTCCTCGTGTATAAACGTATATATCTCTCGTTTATTTACCTGTTATAAATCGTGAAATACCAAACTCTTCACCTAAATCGAAGCAATTAAGAATGGTTTAAAAGAGTTGTAGTTTTAAAAGTATTTGAATAGTTTTTTCATAGATAAAGGGATCTTAAACTAGCTTATGACAAGAATACTGCAAGTTGTAGCTACACCACATTAACTCCTAGGGTGAGCCCCAGACCAGCAGTATGCAAAAAGAGGAAATCAGACTTCAATCTTCATTATCATGACTTTTCAATACAGAAACCTTAATAGTCACTTCTGTGGATAACTGAACCGAAAATAGCCAAATCTCCTTATTGATTGTAGCTAAAAAATATCACTATTGTGACTTGAAACGGGCAAGTGTTTAACTCTTATCTCCTGTAGAAAAGTGAACACAAAATATGTATTAGCATTACCAATACAGCATCCTAAATGGATGTTGTTTAATAGAATTGTCAAGATGACTTTTTGATAATGGTCCCGTGGCTCAGGGTTTTGATTGTCGTTTCTCTAAATTTCCTGTTTTTCTAGTTTGACTCTTCGGTTTCCTGTCTTTAGGTGCAGCGAGCTAAATTCATTCTTCATTGTTCCCTTCTTCCCTAGGCTCGCGTGGTTCCCGCCACCCTCACTAAATCCGGCCTCAAGAGGTCCTCTAAGCTTTCAGTAGACTTCCAAATTCTCCTCCCCAATGCCAGTCTTGCGTTCACCTGGGGACCTCCGGGAGCTTGTTTTATGCCCTATGTGGCGGGGTTGCTCAATACTCGCTATCTGCTCATCACCACCGGGAGAAGCCTGGAAGGAATCACTGGTGCTTGATTGTCTAATAGAATTGCCTAAGAACACTTCACTTAGATGACGAACGATAAGGAAAAAAGCTACAAGCAATACATTGCCGTCGGAAAGTGAAGTACTCAAATTTCAAGGAATAGGCCGATCAAGCCAGAGAGAACGGTTGACATCGAGAATCCTCTTTGGTTATCTCCCTCACTAAAGGAGTTGGTTTTAGTTTGGTTTGAAGCACTACGGTAGAAAGTCATATGGTTAATGAAACTGGAAACTGTAGCTTAAAGCCGATTCCGAACGGCTGCGAAGTGCCACAGTTGGATTCAAACCCACGAACTCTGGACCGAAGATCACAGCCCTAATCATTCGGCCATCGTTTGGCTTAAAGAAGATGGATAAAAAAAACAAGGATGTTAGGCAAGGAAACAAGCAAGAAGTATCTCGATGTTATCTTTTCACTGAAGGTGTAGAGGCCAGAATAATATCGCACGCTTTCGAACACGTGCACCTGAACACCTCCAAAAACTACTAACGGTAAAGCAAATAAAGGAGAGAAAGTAGTGAGATTTGTAATATGTATACACGTCCTGATGAATCTTGGAACTATTCTTTTCTTTTATCTCTCTAGCAATAAGAACTTTTATTATTATTATTAATTAAAACATCGGTCATACGCCATCAAGGTATTCAATAACGTAAAGTGAGTACGTTTCTTCTGGCTTCTCCTGTCGTAAATAGAGCGAGTCTTGTTTTCCCCGGCAATAGACAGATGAAGAAGGTGACGGGAGCTATCTTTGTGAGTGATAGCTAATAGCCTAATTGAAAACGATTGAGGCACTGAAGCTGAAAAGTGTTTAAGTCTCCAAACAAAAGTAGGCTGTGTGCCATTATTTTTTCGTCGGGTATAATAAATAACAACATCAAACACCATTTCTTGTAATTTGTCACTGCTACGTCGACTATTGGTGAAAATTTAGAAAAGATTTTCAATTTACAGCTTAACAGAATTTGTCTCAGATCTATCAGATATTTTCAGCAAGGTAAGGATGGTGCCGCGTCAATTACGGGTCAATTAGAGTTCATCATTAATTGTCAAGTCACAATTAAAGATGATGCTATAATAAACTGCATTTCTCTTCATCCATTACGGGTCAATTAGAGTTCATCTTTGATTGTCAGGTCGCAATTAAAGATGATGCTATAATAAACTTCATTTCCCATCATCGAAAATTCGTTTCCTCTTTCGGCTATGGTGGCAGACGATAAAATAGCCTTGGCGGACGATGGCTTCGGAGGCGGTTTTTCTCCAAAGATCAAAGGCAGACAGATGCGCAACTAAAATGTGTAGTAGACCCTATGGAAGAATCAATGTGCTCGGCTCATTTAGTGGCCCAACGTGTGGATGCAACCCATGAATCATCGCTCAAGGTCACCACCAAGAAGTGGTGAACAATTGGCCATAGTGTGGAGGCTACATAAGAATCACCCCGTAGCCATCACCTGTATACAGCAGAGTGAGGGGGCCTGGATGACTTGTGAGTGCACATCAAGGAGTACTAGTATTACTACTACTACGTACTGCGATCTACTTGTATTAATTTTGATTTTTCAGAACATGAAAATTAGCTCAATTGGCACTTTAAACACTGCGCAATCGCGCACTCACAAGTTTGTGATTCCCTTATTTCGATCTTTTCCATAGTACTGAGAACGGGTGGAAGGTCTCACGAATGGCACTTCTATGGGAGTCATTCATATTGCAATAAATATCACTTCACAACTAATATAATTCAATAATTTTTTCATTGTAGAGTTACTGAATCATAGTATAAAGTTTTCTATAACATTCAATGCAATATTTCTCTAAACTGAAGAAACCAAAGGAATTGCAGAAGGCAGAAACAAATATATATTTAAGCTCCTAAGAACACCTGGACTTAAAATCGAACATTAAAACCACAGAAACAGATCAGAATGAAATCAGGAGGCTTAATAGCAGAACCCATCGATACTTATCCAAAGTAATAAGACGCGATTTTAATATATAATCATTTAAAGAATCCTGTATTAAAGTATCCAAAAGTTTTTATAAGAGCCCAAATATACTTAACAAAATAATTGCTGAATTACTAGATTATATTTACAATAGCCCTACTAATCCTTGACGACCTTGTGCTACTCTCTTAAGCTAAGAAATAATAATTGAATTACCAGATTGCAATTACAATAGCCCTGTTAATCTTTGACAGCTTTGTGCCCCTCTCTTAATTTAACGAAATGATAATTGAATTACCAGATTATGATTAGAATAGCCATGCAAATGTTTGAAGGTCTTGTGCCACTCTCTTAAGCTAAGGAACTGAATTACCAGATTGTGATTACAATAGCCCTGCTAATCATTGACGGCCTTATCCCACTCTCTTAATTAAACAAAACAATAGTTGAATTACCAGATTATGATTACAATAGGCCTATAAAATTTTGATGGCCTTGTGCCACTTTCTTAAGCTGAAATAATAATTGAATTACCAGATTGTGATTAAAATAGCCTTGCAAATCTTTGACGCCTTGTGCCACTCTCTTAATTTAACGAAATAATAACTGAATTACCAGATTATGATTACAATAGCCTTGCAAATTTTTGAAGGCCTTGTGTCACTCTCTTAAGTTAACGAAGTAATAGCTGAATTATCAGATTATGATAACAATAAGGCGATTTCACGCAGTAGGGCAAATTCTCAAATTATGACAATTCTGGCTTTAGTTTCAAACGGAAGATAAGTTTATTGTTTGACCTCGTGCTACTATCATAAGCTAAGGAATAATAACTGAATACAGATTGTGATTACAATTGCCCTACAGGTCTGATTACCCCTCGTGTTGCAAAAAGTAGACCGTAGCACTCCAAAACCAAACCAAACCAATTGCCCTGCTAATCTTTGACGGCTTTGTGCCACTTTCTTAAGCTAAGAAATAATAACTGAATTACCAGATTGCAATTACAATAGCCCTGTTAATCTTTGACAGCCTTGTGCCCCTCTCTTAATTTAACGAAATAATAACTGAATTACCAGATTGTGATTACAATAGCCCTGCTAATCATTGACGGACTTGTCCCACTCTCTTAATTAAACAAAACAATAGTTGAATTACCAGATTATGATTACAATAGCCCTATAAAATTTTGACGGCCGTGTGCCACTTTCTTAAGCTGAAATAATAACTGAATTACCAGATTGTGATTAAAATAGCCTTTCAAATCTTTGACGCCTTGTGCCACTCTCTTAATTTAACGAAATAATAACTGAATTACCACATTATGATTACAATAGCATTGCAAATTTTTGAAGGCCTTGTGCCACTCTCTTAAGTTGACGAAATAATAGCTGAATTATCAGATTATGATTACAATAGTCCTGCAAATTTTTGACGACCTCGTGCTACTATCATAAGCTAAGAAATAATAACTGAATACAGATTGTGATTACAATTGCCCTGCCGGTCTCATTAGCCCTCGTGTTGCAAAAAGTAGACCGTAGCACTCCAAAACCAAACCAAACCAATTGCCCTGCTAATCTTTGACAGCTTTGTGCCACTTTCTTAAGCTTACAATAGTAATTTTACCTCTATTACTTCCAACGAATTTATGTGCTCTATGTGTTTGTGATATAAAAATTAAAAATAAATTGATAAAAAAAATTTCGTTTTATTTTGTATTATGACTCAATGGAAAAGGTGTAATGCGTCGTGCCCACTAATTATTTGTTTCTTTTCAGGGTAATAATTTTCATTTGTATCGTTTCAGAACAGAAAATAACAGTAGCTCTCACGGATTTTTCTCACTTTACCTTCCACCGAACGATGGTCGAATGGTTAGGGCACTGATCTTTGGTATAGGAGTTTGCTGGTTCGAATACCGCTGCTGGTATGGATGTTCGTAGCCATTCGGAATCGCCTTTAAGCAGTAGGTACCAGTCTCATTAACCCTCGTGTTAAAAAGAAAACAACATAACGTTCCAAACGAAACCAAAACTTTAAAATTTGTTCCTTTAAATTCTTATAACACTAAAGGCCAGTCTCACCAAAGTCGTTTAACGGCTAACCTCGATTAACGTATGGAACTAACCAATGGTGGGACGCAATTCTAAGTTTAAACAGAGATTAATCGTGGTTAGCTGCTAAACGACTTTGGTGAGAACAGCCCTAAAAGAGCTCACCTTAATGGGCCTTACTCTGGGAGTTGCGGTTCGTACCGCAAGTGCGGTATGACGTCACGTTGACGTCAGCTTGCGGAAATTTTGAGAGCAAACGATACTTCGGTACTCTGGGGTTACATGCGGAAAGTTACCGATAGCTACAGGTTGCGGAAACTTTCCGGCAGCAAATTTGGTAGAGAGAACTTCTCGATAGTAAGAAAACATGGCGGCTTATTTGACTTACGAATATATAGCTCAGTTAAAAAAAATATACCTGTTTTGTATAGTGCCAAAATGTAGAAAATTCCATGCCATCTCCACGGATACCACTGATATTAAAAGTATGAACTAAAAAGTTGTTTTTAAATATATTAATGCTGAATTTAGAGCAGTATAAAAGTATGATGTAAATATTGTGTATCTTCAGTTTTGATCTTATATTTTATGTTTTTCATACTAGTAGAAATCTTGTTAACAATGCTAAGTAATAAAAAGATCGAAGCCTTTATAACTTTCGGCTTTTATTTTACATATTTTAAGCACAAAATTTACAATCTTCATGGATACCTGTGATGTTAGTCTGAACCCAAAATTTGTGTTTACATATAATAAAACTGTTTTTAAAATACTATCAAAGTATGATTTAAATATTATTTATCTTTAATTTTCATCATATTTATATCTTTTATTTTCATCATAACCATAATTTTCATATTGTGATTTTCAAATTTTAATTTCTTGCATTTTATATATTTTAATAACTGTCTTCAAAACAAAACATTGATGTTTAGATTTTAGGTATTGATATATAGTAGTAATATGATAAATTTTGATGGAATAACTATCATTTTACAGTTTTTTTCAGTACAAATATAACTTTTTATCAAGTTTTTTATCAATGATCTCAATGCAGTAATATTTACATCATAATATTCATCAGTTACATCATTTTTATGCATTCCATCATAATTGTAATGTATAAAATATATCTGTAAGAGAATGTAACTTGCAGAAACCCAGAAAATTCAACTGCAGGTCAATTAAGCTGCAGGTCCCGGTCTCATTAGCACTCGTGTTGCAAAAAGTAGACCGTAGCACTCCAAACCAAACCTATGGAAAGCGCCTCTATATGCTTAATAAAATTCCATACTGTATATAATAATGCTCCATAAAACTAATCATGGGTAAAAGTTTCCGTGAGACAATCTCTTCGATTTAAACTCTTGAGATTTGGATGCCACTTTTATCAATACCGTACGCATGCAAAGAAAAATGCGAATTATTTATTTGTTTATATTTACAAACATTGCTGTTGCCGAAACTGAAAATCAGAATTATAATTCTAAATTTCTGATTGGTTTAAATGGTGCAAAGTAGAAGATCCGCCTCTAAAATAAGCCCAGCCCAAAGGCGGGATTTATTTCTCAAACTCGATAGTAAGCTAGTTCCCGCACCTTCGTTTCCGTGCTCCCAGAGTACGGTTTGAGCTTAGTTGCGGCAACTAGGTATCGTTAGGCCAAGTTTCCTCGACTACGTCATACCGCACTTGCGGTACGAACCGCAACTCCCAGAGTAAGGGCCAATAACTTTTTATCTCTGGGATGGGAGATAAGGCCGTCTGGTTATGGAGCTTCACAACTGCCTGATTATACAGGAGCAGGCTCTTGGACTTAGCACTTCCATGCGGCAATACGCATGCGCATATTATGCTTACAGTATAATATGGCTATAGGTGGAATGTATCGTTGCCATTCGACAGGATGGAGACGGTAAATAGGGGGGGGGGGGGTTAAGGCAGGATAGATAGGTTGTATAAAATTAAAAAAGAAATAAAATCAAAAGTAAAAAGTTTAAAATATATTAGATTGCTAAGGAAACGTCGCTCTAGTAACGTTTCGTCTATGGCTGTAACATATGTAACACCTGACGACGTCAAGTATCGCAAAATAATTTAGATAAAATCAGAGACAGAATGTAAAATAAAAGAATTTCTTTTATTAATATTCCGCTAATATTTGAGATGCTGCATAGAGGATATGGAATCAAGAAAGAATAAAGACATCATAATATCTGGCGCTATGTTTTATACAAAAAGAATTGGCAACGATATGTAACGGAAAAATGTACAGAAAGAAAATTAGAAAAGATACACAATTCGATATGTAATCGATACAAACAGCTATAAGTTATTTCTCTCTCACTTTTGTACGTAAATCAGAAACAATTTTCATTACAGGATATTTTTTTTTATCTTTTTAGCACCTGATTCCTCTATAGAATATAAAAATTTTGAAGTCGATCATACAAGCTGATTCCAAAAAAGAACGAGCACTTTATATTTTTAGGAAACGTTTTACCTAATTCTACACCCAAAATAGTGTATATATATGTATATGTATAAGTATCATTATACAGTTTATTAATTAGCTAATCTGGAAAAAAGCTCTTACGATTTTGTTTGTTATTTTCTGTCCAGTTCTGTCTGTTTACCACAATTTTTTCAGGGGATGTGCTTTTACTCCTGTCCAACACTGAAAGGCGTCGCAGTAGAATCGTCTGCCGGTGTAACAACAGGTGGGGGTGGTTCCGGCCCGTAAGCGGTTCCGTTGCTGACCTTGACCTCGCCGTTGGTCAATTCCTTACTGTTGTTGGTTTGTGCCTTGCTGGGTTGTGCTTCGAGGAGTAACCTAAGCGGTGGGTTGAAAGAACTCTTGACCCTGTCCAACGGGGGTGGACTGAAGGGGTCATCGATAGAATCGAACGAGTCCGCCTGGAAGCTGCAGTCTGATGAACACAGACCCGTCCCCGGGTTACTCAAGAAGTACTCCGGGAGTTGGTGCGAACCTTTGTCTTGGTCAAGAGAGGGATGATGCACCGAATTCAAGAGCTTCGAACGGAAGCTGTCTTCGGAAGACATGTCGTCGTCGTCATAGTCTTCTTCTTCTGAACGTATTCGACTGGAGGGAGGAAGAGCATTATGCTGCTGTTCCTTGATGCCCTGCAGTCCTCCTCCAGGCACCGGATTCAAATTCGAGTTCTCAGCATCACGGCTCTTTGGGGTCAAAGTCCTTGCTCCGGATAATCCCAGCGGGCGATCAACCGGGGCACTCGTCCGACGGTTAAGCAGGCTGTGGAAGAAGTTCGAGAGCGTGGTGTCCCCTTCGCCCGCCGCAAGCTTTGCTTCCAGTTTCTTCTTTTGTGGGCTCCTCTGAGCTCTCGTCATACGCCTGGCTACGTTCCTCTGCACTACGGTCGCAGTGACGGAAGAGTCTTTTGTCGAGTCTTGTTGAGGCATTTTTTCTTCTGCCGCCTGCCTTTCGAGCGCAGCCTGCAGCTCAGCTAGGAACTCCTGGTCCCTCTGGGCCGACACTTCAGGTGCTGGCCTTTTGTCATCGGCGAGCCTAGCAGGCCGGAATACCACCTCCTCATAGGGGGTCGAGACGGGTATGGTGGTAAGCGTCGCCTCAGACATGAAGCGGATCTTGTTGGGCGTGTCCCATCCGGCCGGTACCAGGATTGAGTCTCTCTCGACCAGTACTCCAGGCAACCGGAACGGGAAGGCGTACGCTCTGTGCAGCACATACTTGAGCAACAGATCGCAGTTCTTGTCCTCCTTGGCTGACACGTAGAAGAGTGCCGCACCGTGGCACAGGCAGAACTCTCGAAGCGACAGCTGGATGAAGTCGAAATGTTCCTCTTCGTATCCGAAATCCGCCTGAAGTTCTTTCATGTACTCGGTCTTCGTTACTACGACTATCAGCTCCACACCTAAATTCACTCCCAACTCCCTTGTGTTGTCTGCCGCCAGCGATCCGTAGATGCTCAGCCCTGGCTCCACGTACTCTCGGAACCTTTCGAGGCACCTCGTCCTCCGCAGCTCTAGCTCCTGCGCGGGCAGGTTCAGTGAGTCGATGTGCTTTCGGAGGACCTCGGTCCAGGAGAAAAGCGTGTTCATGATATCCCAAGGCCTGGTCATGGAGGCCACCAGCAGTACCGTGGTGTCTGCCAACGTGGGCCCGTCCAGTGCATACCTAAGTAGGGGCACATAGAAAGGGTCTCCATCCAGTATCCAGACTCCGAGCTTGGTGCTGCCGTCGCAGTATTCGTCTTTGACGGACAGGTGTCTGTACTCTAGGCCGTTGCCCCCTCTGGTGGAGGAGGCAGAGTCGCAGCATCCCTGCAGCTTGGAGATGAGCAGAGCCTTATCTGCCTCGTTGTCTCCTAGAACAAGTAGCTTCTTCCCCGTCGGTAGCTTGGTGACGGGGTTGTCGAGGCACTCGGACATGAGCTTCAGCCAGAAGCTGTCATCGTCCGGCTCCTCCCCGAATAGGGAAGTCGAGGTGGACTGTGCCATCTCAGCTCTCGATCCTGTAAAAAGAAAGTAACAACTATTAGGTTGATTGCGCGTATGTATGTAGGCTAAGGAGAGAGAAGGGGGTTGGTTTGGTTTAAAGCTTTAAGGCTGTTGTATTACATAAGGGCTAATGAAATCAGGATTGGAAACTACTGCTTAAAGTCGAATTCAAATGGCTATTGACGTTTATGCCAGCAATGGGATTGGAGCTCCCGAACATCGGGTCGAAGAGTATCTCTATATCTATTAGACCATTATCGGTCGAAAGAGAGATTGAATGTCGGTTTTTTGTTACTATATGCAGATAGTACCCAAAGATGTATTGCTTATTGACTCCAATGCAATGACAACACATATGCCAATGAAACTAAAAGCTTGCAATGACAATAAAAATAACGATAGTTTAAAATATAAGTTAACTTATTTGCTTCAAGAAAATAACTAAGAGCAACGAAGTTTAATATAAACTAGCAGATTAAAGGTAAGAAAAAAATACTAAACTTATTTAACAGTTTACGTTAAAACAAACTTATACTACGTACCAGCCTACGGCACAAGAGGATTCAGTTTAAAGCATTATGTTATATAAAAGCCAACCTACGTACACGATATGCGAACTACCTGGCGACGAGTAAACCACCAGCTGGCAGAGTTTCTGTCCTTTCAGGATAATATGTCTAAAGTATATTACGAAAATCCAAACGATAGCAATTTACTGAAGCATATTTCAATCTCTCCAAGTAGCAGGAAAAAAGAGGAATTTTTCATAAATCGCTAATTAAATTTCATAACTCAACACAACTGGGCAACTTACTGATAAATTGTCCTTAATGTATAATATGAATATCCAGAAAACTAGTATTAGACTGAAGGGTATTTGAAACAATCTCTCCAGGTAGCAAGAAAAAAAAGAGAAGTTTTTCATAAATTGCTAAGCTAATACTACCGGGCAAATAAATGATAAAATGTTCCTAGTGTATGTTATGAAAATCCAAAATGATAGCAACATAACTGAACTGTATTTGAAATAATCTCTCCTGGTAGCAGTAAAAAAAAAAAAAAGAATTTTTCATAAATTGCTAAGCCAACAGTATTGAATAACTTTTAATAAAATGTCCCTAATGTATATTTGAAAATCCAAACGATAGCAATTTACTGAAGCATATTTAAATCTCTCCAAGTAACAGGAAAAGTGAGGAGATTTTTCATAAATTGCTAATTAAATTTGATAAGTCAATACATCTGGGCAACTTACTGATAAATTGTCCTTAATGTATATTACGAAAATCCAAAAAGCTAGCAGTATACTGAAGCGTATTTCAATCTCTAAGTAGCAGGAAAAATGAGGAGTTTTTTGTAAATCACCGATTAAATTTCATAAATCAGTACTACTGGGAAACTTACTGATAAAATGTCCCTATTATATATTATAAAAATCCAAAAATCTAGCATTATACCGAAGCGTTTTTAAAACAACCTCTCCAGGAAGCAGGAAGGAAAAAGAGAAGTTTTTGAAATTGTTAAGCCAATACTACTGGCAAACTAACTGATAAAATATCCCTAGTGTATGTTATGAAAATACAAAATGATAGCAATATAACTCAACTGTATTTGAAACAATCTCTCCAAGTAGCAGGAAAAAAAGAGAAGTTTTTCATAAATTACTAAGTCCATACT
>CM063497.1:100711145-100726145 GCA_032207245.1 Pardosa pseudoannulata | reverse complement strand
TCAGTGTTCGCCACAGCGGACATTAACCCTCTAAGCGGTTCGCACGTACTATTCCTCCAAACCGATGATGTCTTCAAAGCGGTTGTCACCTACAATTTTCGACTTCCGAAAACGTTCCGAAAATGGATGTAATGTACATTTCTGCCAGTGTTTGAGGTAGGAGGGACAGGTTGATTGTTTAGAAATTGCATCCCTCTTCGACTGACATTTATTGAGGGATAAACCCCTACTCCCTGAGGCACAAAGACGATGATAGCTTTACATGTCTTTGTAAATCTCTATTTCGAAGTACTTCGTTTGCGGTAACAGATGCATCTCTAATTGCACCACTTAAATATCTTGGATAACTTTAGTAAAAAAATATAAATAATTTTCTTAAAGAAAATTTTTATTTGTACTTTTAGAATCCATTATTTCTTATGTGATGATCTTCGAGACTTCACGATCTTTATGTGTATTAAAAATTAACAATCTATAATATCTATATGTCTATATATAACCGGAAGTAAAGGGACAGGAAAGAGGGTGGATTTTCCGTATTCCATTCTAGTCGACAAAGGGTGAAGTAAAAAATCATAAAACGCTTTAACCATTGACACAATAAACCTTTGGCGTATTTTTTGGAGACTTTTTTTTTAATCGGTGTGTTCCACTCGGATGGTTAATTATCTCAAAAAGGGAAAATGATATTTTTTTTTGTTTATTTTACAGAGATCCTAATGTCTATACAGACGGGGGAAAATAACAGAAATTAAAAAATATTTGAAAAAACATCTTGTCAAATTAAGGGTTAATCCCTTAACAGTTTACAAACACAACAGCTCCAAATTATTAAAAATCAGCCATAGTGAATCATTAATGGTTTGTTATATCTAATTTTTTCAAGCATTTCGCACTTTTAATATATAAGAAAAGAGGGTATAGATGCATTATAGACGCCGTGTTTTTTATACGCCAAATTTGGCGTTTTTTGGAGGTTATTTGTGACGTCAGTACCTGACACTATTCAAGAAATTTCAGGATATTCTTGGTGTCGCCTATATCAGGTTGTATTTTTTTGTTCTTATAATTTTCTGGGATTTAGAAATTAGTTATGGCGGGTTTAGTTAGTTCGGTTATTTTACTTGGCGATTTTTCAAAACACGCAATTTTCTGTTGGTCGCCAAAAAGAGCATGACGGACGGGACCGGCGTCTATAATGCATCTGTTCTGAAAAGAGTGACTCAAGGAGAGTTGGATGCAAATGACATATAAATTATAATATAGATACAGACTGTTTGTACACGGTCAGAGCAGGAGACCATATTCAAACCATTATCGCCAAATTGGCGGGGGAACCCAATTCTTCAGTCAACCCAAGTTTAATTTTGAAAAACAGACTTTTTACTGGTCTTGGAAAAGTTGGCAGGGGTACCCTGCTTTGATGTCAAACTAAAATTATTGAATTTTTTTTCAATTTCTGCCACTTATAATTGTTGAAATAATAGGAAAAATCGCCAGTGAGGATTTTCAGTAAAGCTGCACCATTTTTATAAAAACCAATGAAAATAATGAAAAATCTTACTTTTACACTCCTGAAATCCAACATCATATTTTCTGTTCAAAAGGCGAGTTAAATAGAGAGAGTAAAACATTCTGGAAATTGAGACATGCAGAAAAGAAAGAATATTATCACAAATAATAAATTAAAATTGATAATAATTGTAAAAATTATTGAACTAATTGGGTTATTTCAAACAAGAATAATTTATACTGGAATTGTTTTTGCTGAATTGAAAGTTTTATTTTGTTGCCATTTAAAATGTTAAGTATATTTCATTTTGTGGTTGAATATTGGCTACAGGTTCTTTATAATCTTTTTGATGTATTATCACACACACGTATCACATTTATCTATTTACACACACGCACGCACACTCATATATATATGTAACCAGTAAAAATATCTTTTATCGATTACAAGGGATATAACCCCATATTGTGTAGTTTTTATGAGATTGCTGGGCAAAAGGAACTTTTAGTTTATCCGCAATTATGGAGACCTAAAAATAGCATTATAATATTTTGGATGTATTATCACACACGCGTATCACCTTTATCTATTTACACACACATAGACGCACACACACACACACACACACACACACACACACACACACACACACACACACACATATATATATATATATATATATATATATATATATATATGTAACCAGTAAAAATATCTTTTATCGATTACAAGGGATATAACCCCATATTGTGTAGTTTTTATGAGATTGCTGGGCAAAAGGAACTTTTAGTTTATCCGCAATTATGAAGCCTTAAAAATGACATTATAATAGTTTTGATGTATTATCACACACACGTATCACCTTTATCTATTTACACACACACATATATATATGTGTATATATATGTATATATATATATATATATATATATATGTGTGTGTGTGTGTATATATATGTATATATATATATATATATATATATATCTTTTACCGATTACACGGGATATTATCCCATATTGTTTAGTTTTTACGAGATTGCTGGGCAAAAGGAACTTTTAGTTTATCCGCAATTATGAAGACTTAAAAATAGCAGTATAATATTTTTTATGTATTATCACACACACGTATCACCTTTATCTATTTACACACACACATATATATATGTGTATATATATGTATATATATATATATATATATATATATGTAACCAGTAAAAATAATTTTTACCTATTACGCGTGGTATTACCCCATATTATTTAATTTTTACGAGATTGCTGGGCAAAAGGATCTTTTAGTTTATCCGCTATTATGAAGCCACAAAAATAGCACTATAATCTGTTTGATGTATCATACAGACGTATCACCTTTATCTGCTTACACACATACACACGGCCACACACACACACACACACATATAAGTGTGTAACCAGTAAAAATATCTTTTACCGATTTCATCAGACATTACCTCATATTGTTTAGTTTTTCCCTGGCTTTTTGGCCAAAAGGAACTTTTAGTTTATCCGAATAATAATGAAGCTATAATAATAGCATACTGCAACTTTACATTTATTATCGAAAAACATAGGTCAACCAATCATCCTTACAGTGCAACAATTCTGCATAGAATGCCCAAGATTATACACATCTTTCAACGATGTTGTACCCCAGAGCGAGTTAGTTACTTGATTTTGCAAACAAGAGACTAAAGATGCATCAGCATATGTTTTGAGGCAAGAATGAACCTTCATCATTTAAAATAACTCCAAAACTCCAGAGGGACCAATTTAACCTTTATTTCATGTTAATTTGGAGGAATAGGTAAAATAATTTAAGTTGGAGAACGCTCGTTTATCTTATACTATTTGTGGTTGGGAAATTAGTCATTATAAATGAAAAGGAGAATTTAAGGCATCTATTTTAGAACTATTAATTTTCATATATTCCTAGTTTGACCATGATTTGATTTCTAGTTTTCCAAGAAAGATTGCAGTGGCCCTTTTTAGGGGTCTGACTAGACATGACTATTTACTAGACCCTCTTTACAGAACTGAAGTGGGGAATTAACCTGACTGTGTTTTGTGTGACTCTAGTCATTCAATCACTTTTGAACACTTTAATAGTTGTCCTGTACAGGGGATGTCCACACACTTTTTAGACGATGTGTATTGTAGTCACAAAACTAAATTACATAAAATTCTTGTGTTTGAAATGTTCTGTTTGATAGCCCTTATTCTGAACTATCTTACGATACTTTAATTTCCAGGATAATGATGCCTTTTGAAGTGTCAGAAGAGGTATTCTATCCCATTCCTCCTGAACAGCTTTCCAGAGTCCTGTAAGGGTTGTGGGACGACGTTTGGATAATGCAGATTTTAAAAGTCCACAAAAATCCATAGGTGATACATCGGGAGATTTAGTAGGGATATCAGTGAAGGGTATATCCCTATATACTAGTTTTTATTCCATTTATTTTATTAAATTTACAGTGGACTTTGATGCGTGACTGCTAGCTTTGTCTTGATGGAGTTCCACAGATTGATGGCACTGCGGGTAAAGCGATGGTATTTCATTCAGAAAAATTGGCAATAAAATATGTTCCTGATAGTATTTAGAGTTAATCTTTACATTTTTTCCAACTCTTTTATTTTTAACTTGCCATTAAATGAAAAACCAGTAACAATCCTGAATCCCGTAGAAAAACTTTCTTCCGATTCTTTGAACCATGTACTTAAATTTTTCTTCCCTTTTATGATAATAAATTAATCTCTTTTTTTTGTTGCAATCATTCAAATACACCCTTGATTCATCTATTGTGACAATTTTTTCCATTTTTCTTTGGATAAATGTTTCTCATACAGAATTCTGCAGCTTGACCTGCGTTCAGCGATATGCTTTACAGAAAGGCGATGCACATTGCGTTTTTTGTTTAAGATTTAAAGCAACGTTTATCATTTTGTTTACAGTGGTCATCGAGCATTTTAATGATTTTGCAACTGTCTTTGATTAGGAGGATTTTCTTTTAACATTAAACAACGTACCTTTGAAACAGTCAAAGATGTTCGTTTTTTCCTTGGATAGTTGTTTCGAATTTTCGTCCCACTTGAGGCTCCAATATGACGTTTTTTTCTTTCTCTTTGACGATATTACCTATCGATGCTTTAGTTATCACAAAACCATGACTCTCACATCGTTTTTAAATAACGGAATATGAATACTTTTTTTCGAAAAGAGCATAAATATAGCCTTCGCATCACCTCTTCGTTAAGTTGAAATGTGAATGTCACCATTTTGAATAAAAACAAACCTCTCGAGCAGCAGATGATAATTTTGACTTCTAAAAACATATTACAGTTGCAGTTATTTATTTTCCTACAAACGATTTTTTAATATCGCTAACCAAAATCGTCTAAAAATGTTCGATCAGCCTCTGTACTTTTTCAGTATGAGGGCACTGTTTAAAAGTATTGGAGAGCCCCTGAACTAATAATGGCTTAGGAGCTAATTTTTCGGCATTTGTAAAATAAATAAATTTGAGATATTACTGTTGTACTTACAACCTTAACACCAGTGTTCATTTACAAAGGAGAAACACAGTAAGAATATAATACTTTATATTGAGATTCAGACATTTATTCTGTACATTCATTTACAAATTTATCTTTGGTTATCATATATCATAATCATCAATTATTTATGTCTTATATTTGCACTGTAATTATTACAATTCTCTTTATAATGCGTTATTACTTAATCACAAGGTTAAATTACTAACAGATGCCTAAGTGACTGTTGTAAATCTTATTTTATTTTTACCTCCAGTAAAGGCACAGGGGAGCAGGCAGGGGCTTTTCTCACGCAATGTGTCTGTCCTTCAGTTGGTCCAAAGGATCAGGAAGGAGCTTTCCTCATACGGTGTCTGTTCGGGCGCACGGGACGAAGCGGAGCTGGTGAGCCGGGTTTGGGATTCCGATGCCCAGCTATTCTTGACTCCCGACTTCAACTCCTTTTTTTAACTCTCTTTCCCAACTTCTCACCTCGGTTTTAACGCACTTTTTTCTTCTTTGCCAATCGTTTGTTTCGTGAAATTTTCCCACATCTGCACCCCTTTCGGGAGTGCAGGTGGGCTCATTAAAGTAGCCCCTTTTGTGAAAGCTGACATTATTTTTAGCCCCTGCCCCCATAACTCACGGTTACGTCTCTGTGCTGGCTTGACCGTTACGCTGCCATTCCGTGACCCATACCCTCTCTGCAGGGGTCCCTAAACTTGACGTGAACAATCGGAGTCCTAAATTCCTCTAGGAAATCTCTCCCACGGCTGTGCATGTACGTGCAGACCATCGTGGGAAAGTTCCTCGTACAATTACATTCACACATGCATATATACACAAAGCATATATACATTATATGCATATATACACCAAAGCATATATACATTATATGCATATAGAGACACCAAAGTATAAATACATTATATGCATATATACACCAATGAGTGAAAATACAATGCTTACAAAGAAGTTTAGACATTAGCTTAAATTTCAAAAAGAAAAATATTTGATGATTTGCCCTCTAACTTTGGTCACTTAAAGAAAACTTAAACTCACACATCCTAGTGAAGTTTTGGGTATTAGTGCATTTAGGGACATCCATATATTAAAAAATACTTTTAATAACCCTGTATCATAAATAGATAGAGAAGATTTGTAACTTTTGATAAAAATTTATCTCACCATTGGCAATGATTGTGAGATGTTTTGGAAATATAGCTCATATATTAAGAAATACGTAAAAGTTTTTGAATCATTGCATTTTTCAATTGTATTTCTCTTCAGAATTTCAAAAATTTACATCCATAGCTTACAAAATTTACGGAAACTATGGAGTTTCCAGAAGGAAGATAATGATGTAAATAGTGTTTTAAAAAATGAAAAAGACGACCCCAGAAGATTATATAGAATATAGCTCGAAATAGACCGGTAGTTCTGTTACATAATTAGGAAATCAATTCTACACTGCAACTTATTAAAAAAGTTCAAGTGCACATCATGAAAATTAAAGGATATCATCTATATATTAAGGTGTATTTCGGTGTATGTCTGACACAAACTCGAAAAAAATGAGAAGTAATTAATCTATTGGTAAATCTACCAATAGGACAGAAACTTTCTGGTGCTGCCATCTATCGAAAGCCAGAGGTATAAAAACTATTGCAAAGAATAAATATTTTGATTATCTTTTCAAATTGAATCAAGTTATTGATTAAGAAATAATGGATAATGATAAATAAAATGTTTTAAGAGTTAATTATTCCCAAGGTAAAAAGGAAAATTTATATCTAAGCTGTACGACATAACTTACAAAAAGCTTAGTTATTTAATGGCAAACACGATAAACAAGAGAAAATCAACCATATTTTAAAATTCACTCCTCGGACTTAAACTTTCTGGTGTTGCCATCTATCGCAAGCTAGAGACATAAAAATTATTGAAGAGATTAATAAATAGACAAGTCATCTTTTCAAATTGAATCAAGTTAATGATTAAGAAATAATGGATAATGATAAATAAAATGTTTTAATAGTCAACAACCATATTATAAACTACACCCCTCGCATAAAACTTTTTATTGCTGCCATCTATCGCAAGCCAGAGACATAAAAGTTATCCATACCTATTATTCTCTTGCAGAGAATAATATGTATTTTGGTCATCGTTTCAAATTGAATCAAGTTATTGATTAAGAAATAATGGATAATGATAAATAATATGTTTTAAGAGTTAATAATTCCCAAGGAAAAAAGGAAAATTTATATCTAAGCTGTACGACATAACTTACAAAAAGCTTAGTTATTTAATGATGAACACAATAAACAAGAGAAAAATTAACCATATTTTAAATTTTACTAATAGGGCACAAACTTTCTGGTGCTGCCATCTATCGTACACCAGAGACAAAAAAACTATTGCAAAGAATAAATATTTTGGTTATCTTTTCAAATTGAATCAAGTTATTGATTAAGAAATAATGGATAATGATAAATAAAATGTTTTAAGAGTTAATTATTCCCAAGGTAAATAGGAAAATATATATCTAAGCTGTACCCCATAACTTACAAAAAGCTTAGTTATTTAATGATAAACAGAATAAACAAGGAAAAAAATCAACCATACTTTAAATTCTACTCCTTAGACTGAAATATTTTGGTGCTGCCATCTATCGCAAGCCAGAGACATAAAAACTATTGCAAAGACTAAATATTTTGGTTATCTTTTCAAATTGAATCAAGTTATTGATTAAGAAATAATGGATAATGATAAATAATATGTTTTAAGAGTTAATAATTCCCAAGGAAAAAAGGAAAATTTATATCTAAGCTGTACGACATAACTTACAAAAAGCTTAGTTATTTAATGATGAACACAATAAACAATAGAAAAAACAACCACATTTTAAACTTCACCCGTAGGACAGAAACGTTTCTGGTGCTGCCATCTATTGTAAGCTAGTGACATAAAAATTATTTCAGAGAATAATAAGTATTATAGTCCTCTTTTCATATTGAAACAAGTTATTGATTAAGAAATAATGAATAATGATAAATAAAATGTTTTAAGAGTCAATTGTTCACAAAGTTAAACGGAAAATTTATATCTAAGCTGTACCACATAACTTACAAAAAGCTTAGTTATTTAATGACGACACGATAAAGAAGAGAAAAATCAACCATATTTGAAATTCCATTCCTCGGACTGAAACTTTCTGGTGATGCCATCTATCGTGAGTCAGAGACATAAAACCTATTGCAGAGAATAAATATTTTGGTCATCTTTTCAAATTGAATCAAGTTAATGATTAAGAAATAATGAATAATAATAAATAAAATGTTTTAAGAGTCAATTGTTCACAAAGTTAAACGGAAAATTTATATCTAAGCTGTACCACATAACTTACAAAAAGCTTAGTTATTTAATGACGACACGATAAAGAAGAGAAAAAGCAACCATATTTTAAATTCCACCACCAGGTTAGAAACTTTCTGGTGCTGTCATCTATCGTAAGCCAGACACATAAAAATTATTGCAAAGAATAAATATTTTGGTTATCTTTTCAAATTGAATCAAGTTATTGATTAAGAAATAATGGATAATGATAAATAATATGTTTTAAGAGTTAATAATTCCCAAGGTAAATAGGAAAATTTATATCTAAGCTGTACGACATGACGAACAAAAAGATTAGTTATGACAAACGAGATAAACAAGAGGTTTGGTTTGGTTTGGAGCACTACGGTCTACTGTTTTGCACACGAGGGATAATGAGACCAGGACCTACAGCTTAATACCGATAAACAAGAGGTAAATCCTCCAAATGATTTTTAAATTCCACTCCTCGGACTAAAACTTTCTGGTGCTGCCATCTATCGTACACCAGAGACAAAAAAACTATTGCAAAGAATAAATATTTTGGTCATCGTTTCAAATTGAATCAAGTTATTGATTAAGAAATAAGGGATAATATAAATAAATTGTTTTAACAGTCGATTGTTCACAAAGTAAAACGGAAAATTTATATCTAAGCTGTACCACATAACTTACAAAAAGCTTAGTTATTTAATGACGAACAGGATAAACAATGAAACAACAATCATAGTTTAAATTCAAACAGGACTGTGTCTGCGGGGTCATCAAGTTTGATATAAAAATTTAGTTTCTAACTTACAAATTTCAAAAGTTAAGTGGGAAAGTGAATTATTATATTTTTTCACTTGATTAAGAATTTTTTTTAATATATTGCATCTTTAAACAGAACTAAATAATTTTTATAAAGTTAGTATCTTAATAAACATTTAGGAGAGAATTTGTTCTAGATACAGCAGAAATTTTTATTTTATACTAAATTGAAAATAGGGTATTATAATAAAGGCTTTTTATCTCGAAAGGTACTGCGTCTCTGTGTTCCTTAAAAATGATTTTTCTCAAAATGAGATTTTAATATTATATGCACGATATCGTTTTAGATGAAATTATTGTAGCTAATTTAAAATACTATTTACTTAATATTTAAATTTTGCTATACATACTCTAAGAATATATATTTTTATGCGTCCATAAATTTTAAACAATTTTTAGGAAAAATACAAAATTTCCAGATTAATATTAGAAAAAAAATTGGAAGCTACATATGAGACCCCCTACAATTTTCTTATATAACAGAATATGGTTTTAATAGTGTAACTGTACCGATGTACTTTGCTCCGATGGTCAGCACGTGCACAAACAGCTGTGGACAAAATTTCTAAGAAGTATCTTATAAGGGATGCAGCCGTGAGATATGGGGTCAGGGGCTAAGCAATAATGTCAATTTTCACCAAAGGGGCCATTTTAATGAGCTCACCTGCACAACCGAAGGGGGTGCAGACGGGGGAAAATTTCACCATCAAGTGATTGGGAAAGAGAAAAAAGGGAAGTTGAACTGAGGTGTAAAGTTGGGGAAGAAAAGTGGGAAAAGGAGTCGAGGTCAGAGGTGCAGAGAGAAAGGGTGCATCCAAATCCCGTGAGCAAGCCAGAGAGCCCGGGACAGCAATATTTGCCAGATCCCGCTTAAAGCCAGCACCGACGTCCAACAAAGTAACGACCTCTACGCCAGCACCGACGTGCAGCCTGTAGAGCTCCCCACCCTGCTTTCCTCTGAATGCCTGGAGTTAAACCGACTTAATATATATAACTAGCATATAGCCCGTCATATGACGGAATAAGTAAATTTTTCATTTTCTAAAATTGTAAAGTACTGTATGAAGCAGGTAAAAAATGATTTGTTTTTTGGCTGAGAATTATCAGGTACAAGCTCAATAACTTGTTTATCTTCATACTCCCCTAAAGTCTCTCGATATTGTGAATGCAGTTTAGAATCACATTGAATTCATTTAGAAAGATAATTTAAAGTCTTCTTAGCTACCTTAAAATTATCGTTAAGTTCTTCAGTTTTTTTTTTGCCACATTAATTAATGGAAGTAAAGGAATGACACTATCACCTCGGTAGGTATGGGCCTTGATTGCATGGGCCGAGCCCTCTAATCCGGAGATTTCTTTCAATAAACACAAAAATGAAGGCTAGCAGAAAAATTAACAGCTAAAAGGTGAAAGGACACATAAAAATAGACGAGAAGAAAGTTTAAGGATAGAAAAATGAAATGTTTATGGGGCCAGGGACATCCGTACAAAATACGTGAATTTAACATAATAAAAAGTTGAAAAAAATAGTAAAAATTTATTTTTAAAAAAATAAAACAACTTTAGGAATAGGAATTTATTTATATATTAAAAAAAAGAATATATTAAATTAATTACATTTAGAAAAATTTGGCAGCTTCGGGGACAGAACCGTTAACCCAAGGAGTACGACAAGCAAATGGGCAGACACTCTACTGAGCTTGCCATGCCTACAAATGGTGAAGAAACTAATTAGAATATATGAGGGTCGCGTACGTGATAGAATAGACAGCAGTGGCTTTTATATTGACAGTGATTATTTGGTGGTATATATGAATGATATCCAAATTGATAAATTTAATCTTTTGCTCTTAACAGGGAAGAATAAGGCTTGAAATAATACCATTAAACGTCCAAAAAGTGGTGATGGGGTGGATTTCGAAATCTCGGTGAATTTTGCTAACCCTAAGTCATAAAAAATCCAATATGGATTCCTGTACCCATTCCAGGTACAACCGCTTCATAAATTCACGGACAGACAACTTAGGCTATTATTATACAGGGGATTGAATTTGACACAGAATTAACGTAAACGTCAAAATGGCCACTTGACAAATCATTGGAAAAGCGTAGCCACTTAGTGGGGTTTCCCTCACTTTCAAAACTGTAATAAAGGCTACAATCAAGGTAAACCTCAAACACACTTAAAAATTTCACCGGCTGCATACAACTTGCAAAATCCTCCAAAAGTTGAACATCGTGACATTTCGGAAAAATAAACTGCAGCCAAACTATAATTATGCCCCTGTTCATTATGTGACATAATACTAAAATGATCCCAATTTTGTACCACATGAGTAACAATTTGTTTTCGAATGCCACTGCTAAAAGACTGTGTTTCAAACATAACATAAGAAAGCGATCGAAATAAACATGATCCATCCCCAACTATTGGAACGACAGTAAGGGGAACCCTTTTACCATTTATATTTAATAAATGTTGTTCCATTTTACAATCAGGCTGACTAAAAATTATTCGTATAAAACTTTACTCTCTTTGAATTTTCCTAACCCTGATTGATCAAGAGTTCAAAATGGATGTCTCTTTACATTCAAATTTCGGCGGTACAGTATAAAAAAAAAAATTACTTGGTTCGTTGGCGCCATCTATTGACTAATATATTAACTAAAAGGGTCATATTTATAATAAAAAGGAATAGTAAAATTTAAACTTTTGAAAATTCTTTGATAGAAAAATGTAAGTTTCTACATTATTATATTGAATAACATTTTTTTTAAACAATGTTTTATTTTTAAAAACCAGGCTGTTTACTTCCCATTATAGACAGCTTGAGGTATAAAGTTTATAATAGAAAACTAATAGCAAATATATTTTAAAAATTTAAAAAAAAAGATGAAAATAAAAAAAATTAAGTAAAAATAAAAATTAATTTTAAAAATTGTCAAAAATGTAAATAAAATATTAGAAATGAAGCAAACATTCTAAAGCTCATTTCTTAGCAAAAAATAATTTTATAAACTTAAAACGACAAAAAGTAACAAAAATGAAATTTAAAAATTTAAAATACAAGCAAAAAAAAATAAATAAATAAATAAATAAAAAAAGGCGAAAATAGAAAATTAAATTAAAATATTGTCAAAAATGTAAATAAATACAAAAACTGTCCAAGATCATACAAAATCACTTGATTACTTTTAGTTAATATATTAGTAAATAGAGGCCGCAAGTGAGACTGTCTCGATCCACTCATAGATCTTTTGACCACTGCGGAATGTAATTGGTTTAAAGATGTGGGTTCAAGGAAAACCTTAGTTTAAAAATAATAAAAGAAATTTAAAAATAATAAAACAGCTTTAGGAAAAAGAATTTAAAAGAGAAAGCAAAAAATATAAAATGAATTAGACATATAGAAAAATTAGGTTGCGTCGGGGACAGAACCTTCAACTCGACTGTTACGAAAATGAAACGGGCAGAGACTTTAACCATCATGCCACGCTTTTACATGAAGGATGTCCTTATTAAAGCATATGACAATTGAACTAAAAGAGTATATAAATTTAAATATTACGCTTCGCCCTTGTCATCCTATTAAGAATGATTTTAGTATAAAAATTTATTTGATTTTACTTTAAACATGAACTGGTGAGAACTCTTTCTATTTACTGACCGTATGTTAGTTGCCAGCTTTAGATTATCTTGTCATATTACATGATAGGATGAAGAGCAGAGGTTTTAATATTGACAGTGATTATTTGGTGGTATATATGAATGGTATCGAAAATGATAAAATTAATCGCCTGCTTTTAACGGGGGGGGAATAAGGCTTGAAATAATAGCATTAAACGCTAGAAAAGGGGGGAAGGCTTAAATTTCGAACTCGCTTTGAATTTTGCTAACCCTAACTCATAAAAAATTCAATATGGATGCCTGGATCCGTTCCAGGTACAACCGCTTCAAAAATTTGCCGACAGACACCTTAGGCTATTATTATATAGGGGATTGTTACCTGGGTCTCATAACATTTTGATTAAGGAATACCATTTTAAAAATATTGATGAATATCAAAACAAAATAATGCAGGTCATGTCACATATTAATCATGTATTAATCGGTTAATAATGTATATAATAAATGTGTTAGTTTAAATATAAGGCATTTACCTTTAACCCCTTCCCGGTTTTTCCCGAGCTGAACTCGGGCAGGCGAAATGTACCATCCTGTCTCATCCCGAGTGTAGCTCGGGCACTGTGAAACTTTGCACTGTGCAATCAGTCTTTCCCGAATTATCTTACGTGTTTTTATGGTTTCGAATGCTTTTGTTTACTTTTCTGGCTGCTATATTATTTGTTGCTCAAAGACAGCAGGGGGAAGAAGGTCATGAGAGAAACAAAGTTCACTGTCCAGATTGAGATGTTGGACTCCGTGCAGTACCGTGTTTTCGATTGTATCATACACGACCAAATTTTGATTAATATTTCATAAATGCAAAGGATATAAATAAAATTTAATTCAAGATAAAAGCTAGGCATTCTAAGCTTTATATTTACAGTTAGTGGGAATTGACTCCAAAGTCTAATGATTTGAAAGCCACATACAGGTAAATTATTTTTTTATTTAAATTGATTTTTATATAAACTTTTAGGAAATTTTGTATGCAAATGGTGCTATTATATTCATAAAAGCTATGTATGTATGAAAATAAGCATAAAAAATTGACATTTTTTGACCCATAATCCCGAAATAAAATGAACCTAGAAGGGGTTAATTCCGAAGAGTACATTTTACTGTGTTTCCTCTTTCAGAACGAACACTGGTGTATGTGTTGTGAGTACATTACAACAGTGACATTTCGAGGAAAGGCGATATTAATTTAAAACAGGAAATTATAGTTCAAGACTGATAGCTGAAATTACACTCCTGTTCAAAACTAAGAGAGCTGTTAGATTTGGTCAGTTATCTCCAGAATTACTGGACCGATTTTAATCAAATTTGATATGTACATACAAAATCAAATTTGATATTTAATAAAATTTGATTTGCACGATATTTTAATCAAATTTGATAAGCACGATATTTTATCAAATTTGATATGCATGATATTTCAATCAAATTTGATCTCCCAAATGTCCTCTTCCGCTCGCAAATGTCCTCTTCCAAAACTTTCTCACATACTTCAATTCCATTGATGATCTCAAGAAGTTCCCTGTAGGTGTGTTTTTCCGTCTGCTGGGGATTCACCCTGTCTCCTCTTTTCAACAATTATTTTGTTGAATGATTTACAAATTGTAGCTGGATTCACCAATTGCCATGCCTAGGCAATCATGTTATGGGGAAGAAATGCCTGTAACAAGGACCGCGAACTAAAATGTGTATTTCTCAGTTAATCGAAGCTCGGTTAATGGAGGTTCTACTGTATTAACTGATTAATACATGACTTGATTAATATGTATGACATAACCTGCATTATTTGGTTTTTTATATTCAACAATATACTTGTAATGGTATTTGTAATGAAGATTTTTCATGTCCCTTCATTACATAGTTCCCTTGTAGGGTATATATATATTTTAACCTACATTTTGCGATTTGTTTTCGCATATGGCCCTTTGCAGGTGCAGCTCTAGCTGTTTTCTCACGGGTACAGCCTGTCTCTTCAAACAGAGCCGCCCCCGATCTGGGATTAGGTTTCGGACCGAGCGTCCAATTCTGGCCACCTGCATCCGCAGCCCTTAAACCTTTCGACCATAATTTGCGCC
>CM063497.1:100696145-100701145 GCA_032207245.1 Pardosa pseudoannulata | reverse complement strand
TATAGGAATTAAAATATTATCAAAATAAACTATATAATTCTTGGGGTCAATAACTGGCTGAAGCAATTTTTTACAACTTAAAATTTTAATAATACTGTAACGTCGCAACATACATACACCTCTGTGTTTGTGGGGGCTTAGTAAAAACAATCGTTTAAAGTCCAAGACTTTATCTCGACTATCTACAATATATGCATGATATATAACAACATCAGTTGGGAGAGAGAAACAACGTTCTCCTCCAGCCCCCGACAACCCACTGCCTGGTTCTTGAAAAGATCCCTCGCCAAAAAAAAGGGGGGGGGGAGAAAAAACGGCTGAGAGCAAGGGAGTGGTCAGCGGACTGGGCTCCTCAATGATAGCCGGCATTCCACACAGATGTATGCAGGGACATAAAAATCCGAAACCCCTCTGGGTCTGGAATTCCTGCCTTTTTCAGGGGAATAAATTCCCACGGGTCCTGAGAATGGCCGGCCCTCTCTAGCTCTCTTGTGACCAGCTGCCACAATACCTGCAACGTCTCTTAAAGATATGTCAAGTGTTTCAGTGTCATCAAAACTTTCTGTATCTGTTAATTCATCCACTTCAGGTGGCAAAGTAATCATTTCGAACTCTAATTCCCCGAAAAATAGGTATTATACAGCTTCCTCGTCAGTTTTAAGAACTTTTTTCAGCGACATTTGTAGCACCTATGAAATAAACTGAATATCAAACAATTTAACTAATCCGCCCAGCATTATGGTAATGTATCCATACTCCATGGTGAACTTTATGCAAATCAAATATCACCTTCACTGCTACTTCAACTGAGCGAGTACACATGTATTCAAAAATTTGAATTTGGTGGTGAGGTGAACCAGAGTGTGCACGTGCTATCGAGA
Organism: Pardosa pseudoannulata; assembly: GCA_032207245.1. Taxonomy (NCBI): domain Eukaryota; kingdom Metazoa; phylum Arthropoda; class Arachnida; order Araneae; family Lycosidae; genus Pardosa; species Pardosa pseudoannulata. Next base: position 100,700,264 of record CM063497.1, on the reverse strand, counting down.
TGAAGCCGGCCTTACTTGAAATAAAATGATGTTTTAATTTAATTGAAGGGAGTGTTATATAAACCACCTACGCAACCATACTACAACGTCCTATTTTTAGGACAGTAGTTTAAATTTGTAATTAAAACTAATAAAAGTAAAAAATATTTTAAAACGTTATAAGATATCTGTTAATAGAATATCTGAAATATAAATTCTAAAAAAATATTTAAACTTACCTTTAAAACCTTTTCGTAACATTACATTGAAATTCAGCGAGAAAAAACCATGAAAATGGCGAAGTTTACTTGTCTAAAGGTGGGTGAAAAATGTTTCAATCCGGCCCAAAACGGTATAAGTAAGTAGAGTGAAACCATTACTTCTTAGGGAGAGAAAAAAAATAAGCAAAACATTAAATAGCTGTATTTATAATGGTGGCCCCGTGTGGTGACCGGGGGGGGTAAGAATAGTCCCAACGTAACCTATGCTTCTCGTAGAAGGCGACTAAAATGGACCCAGTCCCCGGGGATATAACTGGGTTGGGCGTGGGGCTAACAACTCCACCCCAGAAAAAACTTACCGTTCAGAAAACTCAGGAAGCTAAAACCGGACAATTAATTAGACTAATAATTTTATATGGAGCGAGACGTGGGCGATGAACAAAACTAAAGAGAACAGGCTCCTCATTTTTGAAAGAAAAGTTTTAAGATGCATTTTTGGAGCAGTGAAAGAAAACAACGTCTGGAGAGGTTTATACAATCACGAAATTTACACAAAATTTAGACAGCCTAGCATCTTAAAAGTCATAAAGTCCTACAGAATCAGATGGATGGAACACATCTTTCGAAAAGAGGACCAAGAGCTTGTTAAAAAATTGACGTTTTCAAAGTTTGAGGGTAAACGCAAACGACGAAGACCACCAATAAGGTGGATGGATTGTGTTGAGAGCGATTTGAGAGTACTGGGCATTAATAGATAGAGAAACGTCGCGTCAAACAGAGCTGAATGGAGAAAGCTGACAGAGAAAGCCTTGGCCTCCAGTAGGCTGTAGTGCTGCTGAAGAAGAAGATTTATAATGGTGAAAATGCACTGTCCTATAAATAGAACGTTGGTTGGAAACGGGTTAATCTAGAACGAATACACATAGTTTTGCAATTTAGTTATTGAAGAAGCTTTACCATTTTCCTTGGATAGCTGAAAAATGTACCCGATGGACAGAAAATTAGCATAGAATCCAACGTTAGTTTTGAGAGTCAGGCAAAAAGAAATTAAGTCGTACAACACACCTTTAACTTACATTTTATGTTGGGAAATTAGGTATTAAAAACAAGAAAGGGGAAAAAAAGAATTTTGTATATCTATATTAGGGATAACATTTTTTATATTATATATGTATATATATATATATATATGTATTATATATATATATATATGTAATATTAAAATCCCTTATTTACGTATTTTAATATTAATTTAATAACTTTTGTTTATAAAGTGAGTTCAGGGTTTGAGCGGTGATTCTGATTTTTCCCTCCAGACACGCTATAGACTTAATTCAGCCTCTGTCTGTATTACTTTCGTCAATAGTTGGCGCGTTCTCTTTAAACATGGGTATTTTGCATCACGTGATCAATTGTGCTTAGGGATTATTCGTAGTCCCATAGGAATCCCTACTTAAAAAGTGTATGTGCGGGATCACATTGTCTATGTGCACGAGGTTGTAAAAGTGTTTGCCTGGTGAATGAATTTCATGTTTCTTACCAGAAATAAACTGTGTTGTGATTTTGAATGAGTCTCGCCCATATTACATATATATATATATATATATATATATATATATATATGTATGTATGTATGTATATATATAGTGAAACTTCTCCGAGTGATAACCCTTCTAAACGGCCAATTTTTCATGCCACGGATTTTTTGACTCATAGACTTAATGGTAAAATAACCTGTATCAGCGGCCACTCGACCCACTCTAAACGGCCACCAAGTGGGATCGCCCCTTTCATTTTTCGGGAAATTCTACTCCCTCCATGCTTTAATTTGGACTGAAAAAACTCAAAGTCAAGTTTATGGTCGGATATAAGACAAAGGAGTAACTTGAGAAGTCCATTCACGTACCCCCCCTTTCTAAGAAAGGTTAAATTTGTTATTTCTTTTGTATTCTCCCCACACCCTTCAAGATAGGGAATTCCTATTGCACCATCCATAGAAACTGAGGGAGGAACTGGACAATCAAGCGTTGAAGGTGTCCTAGGGCCTTTGTTTGGAAATCAAATTAATAAACTTAAGGAAGAATTGCACCTCTTTCAGAAAAACGTCATTCACACCTGTTTCATTTCATTAGTTGGTCAGTGATCTGAGTTGCGACGATGTCGAAATGCGTTTTTCTAAATCTCGAGCCGAGCATTGAAGTTCTGCTTGAATATGAGAATGGCAAATCGGCCAGAAAGTTAGCTGAATTATTTAAATGCGGAAGAAAGGAAATCAACAAAGTCATCTGAGAAAAGAATTTGATTTTGAAGGAGTATGAAGACTACATAACAAACAAAAACAAATTGTAGCCTTTTTTTAAAAAAATGTACAGAAGCATGGAATAAAGTACTATTTTCTCTTTAATTAACTTTTAAATTTCATTTACATAAGGATTATATGTCAGACTTGTTCATATTACGCATTATAGTAATTATCTTATAATAGTAAATAAAACCCTTCAGAGCGGCCAACCCCTCTAAGCGGCAAAATATTCTCGGTACGGAGGGGTGGTCTCAGAGAGGTTTCACTGTATATGTATGTCAGGTTCAAAAATGGGAGTTAAGAACTAAGCGAGTTATAATTAAAAAATAGTTGAAACTTTTTAACGATAACGTAATAGGAGAAAGACACAACCTCGAGTGGAATCATACAGAGTAAAGAAGCTGACGTGGAAGTAGACAACAGGAATTTGCTTAGGTAGCAACGCCAAAAAGACACTTCTTGGTATGGTTACATCCTCCAACGGGGTTATATATATATATATATATATATATATATATGTATATATATATATATATATATATATATATACATATATATGTATATATATAAATATAAATAAATATATATGGATATATATATATATATACATATATATATATATATATATATATATATATATATATATAATATATAATATATATATATATATATAATATATAATATATATATATATATATAAATATATATATATATATATATATATATATATATATATATATATATAATATATATATATATATATATATATATATATATATATATATATATATATATGTATATATATATATATATATATATATATATATATATAAATGTATATATATGTATATATATGGATATATATATATATATATATAAATGTATATATATATATATATATATATATATAAATATATATATATATATATAAATATATATATATATATAAATATATATATATATATATATATATAATATATATATATATATATAAATATATATATATATATAAATATATATATATATATAATATATATATATATGTATATATATATATATATGTATATATATATATATATGTATATATATATGTATATATATATATATATATATATATATATATATATATATATATATATATATATATATATATATATATATATATATATATATATATATCAGGTTCCACTGATGTAGACAAGTAATCACAAGTCTCTCTTTTTAAACCATGCATCATTAACGTCATTCCTTACGTTAAGCTTTGGTTACGCTATCAAATATATTCCTGTGTTCAATTATTTATTCAACGAGCGTAGGGGGTGTTGCCCAGTTCAACTTCCGATTTAAAGTGCTTCGAATATTTGCTTGCGTAAACCTTTTCTTTTTGATGTTCTTTCGCAATTAACTTTTTATGCTGTGTACATCCACCCGAGGATGTGTTTCTCTCCCCTTACGTGATTTTTAAGGTATCCGTCTAAGTTAGGAGAATTTTTTTTCTTTAAACCTAGAAACTAGTTCATGTTTGTATATTTTTAGATTTATTTTTTATATTATCATAGAGAATTGCACTTAAAAAATTTATTCCTGGAAAATTTTTTATAAAATTTCTAATGAAGA
>CM063497.1:100678645-100688645 GCA_032207245.1 Pardosa pseudoannulata | reverse complement strand
CTTACGAGGACCTAAAATTAGAACTCATCAAACGTTCAGGAGAATCTACAACTGCGAGATTTCGTAAACTTCTCTCATTTGAGCCCATTTCTGATAAACGACCCTCAGAAATATTACGTGAACTTCAAAGGAGAGCGGCAGGACATATCGTCTCAAATGACCTATTGTTAGAAATTTTTTTTCAACATTTGCCGACCACGGTTCAATCCATTCTGGCAGCTGTGCCATCTTTAACTCTCGAAAAGGCGGGCGAATTAGCTGATAAAATTATGGAAGTCAATTCTGGAACCTCACAAGTAGCGCCAGTAGCGCAAGTAGCAGAAGTTTCCAACACCGATACGCAATTCTTAAGAAAAGACTTAAATGAATTGAAATCTCAAATGCGTCAGCTTCAAACTCGACTTACGCATTTGCAAAATTCTAGGCGCAGTAGATCCCGTACTAGATCCCGCGATAACAACACGGTGTGCTGGTACCACCGTAAATTTAAGGAACGCGCTAACAAATGTACCCAACCTTGCACGTTTTTTAAACATCAAAGGCAAGATGTAACGGCATCATTGAGCGATTCCATCGCCATTTGAAGAGTTCAATCATGGCTTGTGAAGAAAGTAAATGGACGGAGGTCCTCCCTACCGTACTCTTGGGCATACGATCTGCCTATAAACCGGATATTAAGGCAGCCTCTTCCGAATTAGTGTATGGTTCTGTTCTTAGGTTACCAGCGGATTTATTTGACTCATCTTACACTCCTGAAGAAACAGCTGATTTCAATTTTGTTCAGCAAATACGCACCATGATGCTTCGAGTGAAACCTACGGCTACTTCAGCACACGGTCATTTTCCTCTTTTTGTGCATCCCGATCTGTCACGCTGTACTCACGTTTTCTTGCGTTGTGACAAGACTACACCACCCCTTATACCACCTTATTCTGGACCATACAAGGTTCTTAAACGTAATGACAAAATTTTTTCTATAGACATCCATGGACGATCAACTACGGTTTCCATCGATAGACTCAAGCCTGCCTATATCTTGACGGACGGATCCTTCTCTCAACCATCGGAGGCTGATCAACAACGCACGATGACACTTCGTTCTGGCAAACGCGTTCATTTTGCTGTATAATTTTTTTTTTAGTTTAGGTTTCGTGTTTTGTTTCCTCAAACCACTCCAGGGGGGAGTGTATGGCGATCCAGCCATCTATGCAAATTGCACGAGCAGCGTCAATCTACCACCAAGCCTGCGCAGTTTCCTGCATGCTTCGTATAAAAGCCGGCGAGCTACGAACAGCGGAACATTCCCATTTACCACCTGCCTGGATACGCTCGCCGCCTTTCATCTCTCAAGGTCACCGCAGCCATCCCAAGGTCACCGCCGCTTTCGACCAGCTGAAGCAGAAGAAACCTAGCACTCGACGTGGTTCGTCGCAATCGCCATTCCGATGTACGCCGACTTTAGTGAGAACTACTGTCACTCCTCTAAATTTTATGTACCTACCTGCAACGAGCTGTTGCATGCGCTGCATATGCATTAAATATTATTTTAACCTTCACGACGTCTCGCACCCTTAATAAACAGAACCGCCACAATGGCTTGGGGCATGTGCAGTTGGAATGATACGCAACAGCTGAGAGGTCAAGATACAACTCTGACAGGTGACACGAAAAATCCGGTTTGATTACCTGCATCCATGTTAACTGGGAATTCCGATAAACTTGAGGAATTTCAGCAGTGCAATCTAGCACCCCAAATGTTCAGAACTGTTATAGATTGTCTCCAAAAACAATATCCTGACTTTAAACACTTCCTCTGTTCACCCAAATCCCCGACCATGAACATTTTTGAGCATGTCTAGGATCCTGTTCAGAAGAGATCTCTACCACCTCTTACTGTTATTGATTTATGGACCACTCTGCAGGATTCATGTTGTCAATTACCTTCAGCACTACTTCAGACATTAGATGAGTTATTTTTGTGGCACTTCTGCGTACTCGCGAGGGCCTCACACGATATTAGACATTTGTACCAGTTTTGTTTTCAATCTTCAAGCTATTACACAGGAAATTAACCCCCACTATTTGAACTGCATAGGATTACTGGGTAACAGTAATAAGTAATTTGCAGTCGCTCAGCTACTAAAGAAAACGAAGTATAACACACTTTAAATTTATTGAGTTTAAAATTTCTCTATTTTACAAAGCATGAGTTTTGCATCGAATGTCCAAAAATATATACTTTCTCGGCAATATCAGCCTCAGAGAGAGTGAATGACGGGATTTCATTTTCACGAGGCTTTGATGTTTCAGTGTTTTTTCTTAGTCACCAGTGAACCTTGATCGTCTGCACCAACGAGGATCATTTACCTTAAAACAAAGGTTTAAGATGTTTTGGTTGTCCCCGGATGCACAATCCATAGCAGCACATAATGTACAATGAATTATAAATACAGTAAAAAATTACAAACCAACACATACAAATACAGAACAGACAAAATAACACTTAGAAATACAAAAAATAGTAATAATAAGAAAAGAAACAGAAATAATAATAATAATAATAATTACAAGAGAGTTGCATGAAAATAAGTACAATAGCATGGTACAGTGAAAACTACATATTCAGAATCAGCCTTGTTACGGGGCTTGCAGATTATTTGAATTTTCCATTAGCCAACCGATCAGTTTGCATAGTTTGGAAGAGAGGGTTTTGTAACAATTTAGCCGATCAGCACAGGCACCTTCCAGGCCTGGTGTGGGGCGCTTGAAATGCCAATCCCTAGTGAGGGAGCAGTTAAATTGGTAGTGGTCTGACACACCCGGGCCATCGCAAACACATCTCGTACTAGCCGAATCGGAAAGCTGGCTAAGATAGGCCGGGAATCGGCCATGCTCGGTAAGGAAAGTTGTAAGGGCTGCATTGGAAATTAGCCTAGTGGGGTTTACTTTCGGGTAGTACGCGTAGACAGGCCTACCCTTCTCCGCTGTGTCCCAAGTGACCTGCCAGTCAGCTGTTTGGCTCTCTCGAAGTTTGTCCTTGATGTAGACCGCTGGGAAATGAAGTTCCAGATCAGTGTAGTCTTGTTTGGCTGCGGACTTGGCCAGGGTTTCCGCTTGATTATTGCCGTCTGAGTTTGCTTGGGCTTTCACCCAGTTGAGGGTTACTTTTCTTGTTTTGGAGATCTGCGCCATAAGGCGTTGGATTCGTTGAACTTGACTGTTTTTTTGGGAGAATTTGGTAACTGCATTTATGCTGTCCTGGCTGTCCTCGAAGATGGAAGATGGATTTGTGCCAGGGAGAGACGATTACCACTTTAGAGCTGATTCTAATGCTGTGAGTTCTGTTTAGAAGACAGTGCAGTGTTTGCTTATGGAAATTTTATATTTATTTAGAAGTTTTTCATGCTACAATGCTATAGAGACGGATCCAACTCCTTGTTTCATTTTTGAGCCATCTGTATAAATTTCTATTGCGTTGCTTTTGGGGGTTTCGCTGAAGTCGAATTTCCTGTCTGCAGGGTGCATATGCAAAACGGGTACATTACTTAGTATTTCCTTTGGGTCCACATCTAGGGCATCAATTCTTTTTTTAAGCCTTAAAAGGCTCGTTTCTCTGGCTTTCCGTTGAATCGCTAGGTGCAGCGGCGGGCAGCCTGTCAGGACGTTTAAGGCTAGAGTGGGTGCCGTCGGGAAGGCTCTAGCAATTCTGAGCGGCAAGGGGCATTGTACAGACGCTAGGAAGTTTATTTCTGACTTGTTAAGGGATAGACCCCATATTGCTGCTGCGTAAGTTTGAGAGGGTTCCATTATTGTCTTATACCAGACACGGAGGCGTTCTCCCGTGGTGCCCCAGCACTTACCAACTACTTTAAGTAAATTAACATGATGTTGTTGTACCTTAGTCTTAAGGTTTTTAATGTGGGAGGTCCAACGTAGGTCTGGCTGGAATGCGACTCCAAGATATTTGAGTACGTCAGAGTTGGGAATTGAGGCCCCATTAAACCTTAGAGTAGAGTACCTGTGGAGGAACTTTTTGGCCACAAAGTTTACCTGGTAGACTTTATCTGGTGCAATATTAAGTCCAACCCGGGAGACACTTTTGGCCAGGAGTTGAGTGCCTCTTGCGCTCGTGCTTCGATAATTCTCTTGTGCTCCCCAGCACTGATTGTAAGGTAATCGTCAGCAAAGACCAGGAGTCTAGATTCAAGGTCCGGACTAAGGTTACATTATATGATTTCAGCTATTATTAGCCAGAGGGTAGGACCTAAGCACGAAGGGAAACTTGGTTATTTAAGTTAGGTTGAAAACCACACAAACAACAATTTATTTATTTGTGGAGTGACACTATTTTCCAGGGACAACTGAAAAATGTGGCCAATTAACAGAAAATTAGCATTTATTCTAGCGTTAGCCTGGGGAGAGGGAAAAAAGAATCTAAGTAGGTAAACACTCTTTTAAATCTGACATTTTATGGCTGGGAAATTAGGTAGTAAAGAATGAGAAGGGGGAAAAAGGAGAACTTTAGATAGTTATTTTAGGTGTAATAATTTTGATATATTACATATATATAGAAACACATGCAGTTGTAAGGCATCTAGTGTATACATGTAAACATAAAAAGAGAAAAGGGAAAGACACACATTCGTATTCCATCGACCCCACAATGACGTCACTAGTGCACGACCCGGAATGACTCCTCGTGACACAGAGAAAACTAAACGGCGTATTCACATGTATGCAGCATGTTGACTCAACTCGCTGTGAGTCTCAAATCGCATTACTGCAAAACTCATCACACATTCGCAAATGGAAATGCTTTTTACCGAGATAATTAAATCAAGTATAATGGACACATTTTCAAACTTTTACAGAAAAGAACAATGTTCTCTTTTTTGTTTCTTTATCGAACTAATTGCAGAGGCGGGGAGTGTTTCGAAATTATGAAAAGAGAAAAAGGAAATTCTGAATTTTTTCATTACTTTTTAATCAGAAATCGATTGGAAAAAACGTTGCAAAAAGTCATACATGTACGTAAATATATAGGTGATGACCTAGAATTTTAAAAAGGACTTAATAAAATAAAGCTTATTCAATCGATAAAGTTCATTAAAACCCATTAAACTATAAGTATTGGTTAATATAATTAAAACCGAGGTTCAAACTTTAAATTGATTATTAATAATTCTTATGTTGCAATAATATGATTGAGGTACCGGGTGGTCTAAAAGAAACTTCCCCTATAAGTTCCTAGTGGCCGAACTGTTCAACCAATCGAAATGAAAGTTTGGATATAGTTATTTGAATGTATAGAGTCCAGATTGTGATAATTTAAAACAATAAACGTCTCACAATTACTGTTACAGTGAAAAAATTTCGAAATTCTCGAATGGCAACACCCACTTTTTTGTGTGCAAATTGATCAGAGCATTGGAAAACTTTAAATGGCGTTAGAACGAGACACGTATGGTGCAAATTGGTGAAGTAAAACATTTGCAAAGAAGAGCATTGTAAACAGCCAATTACAATAAAAAGGAAGTGTATTGATGCAGTTTGCATAATTCACAGGGATAGACAGTAGAAGTACCAATCACAGAACACTCTTGTAGAGCACTGCTTGTGATAGCAGTATGGGAAGATTGTTTCTCCATGTTCGTGCTAATCGGCCTCGTTTCGTGGGAAGATGACACTTTCAGGGAAACAACGAGGTGAATTGATAAAGCTGTTTTATCTGAGCGAAGATAATGCTGCCAAAGCAGTGCGAGTTTATCGTTGGAATCATAAGCTAAAACGAGGTCTATGTTCCATTAAATGGGTACGTAATTTGGTAAAGAAATTTACATATGTGATAGACTACGATCCGGATGACCCCGTGTTCTTGTTGAAGTTGTTACGGAAGTGCATAATACGATTACTACAGGTCCATTGCATACAGGAAGAAGTGTTTCTTCCCCGACAAACAATTCTTGCAAGTTCACCTCATTGTTTCCCTGAAAGTATAATCTTCTTCCCACGAAATGAGACAGATTAGAACGAACATGGAGAAACAATCTTCCCACACTGCTTATATCACAAGCAGTGCTCTGCAAGAGTGTTCTGTGATTGGTGCTGCTACTGTCTATCCTTGTGAATTATGCAAAGTTCATCCATAAACCTTCCATTTTATTATGATTGGTTCTTTAAAATGCACTTTGCAAATGTTTTACGCTACCAATATGCGTCATACGTTTCTCGTTCTAACGCCATTTAAGGTTTTCCATGCTTTGATCAATTGGCACCAGAAAGAAATGGATGTTGCCATTCGAAAATTTCAAAACTTTGTCACTGTAACCCTAACTGTGAGAAGTTTATTAGTTTAAATTATCACAATCTAGAATTCATGTATTCAAATAACTATATCGAAACTTTCATTTCGATTGGTTGAACGGTTCTTCCACTAGGGACTCATATATAGGGGACGTTTCTTTTAGTATATATAAGACAGAGCATTAAAACAAAAATGTACTCAAAATATTTAGTTTTAAAGATTATTTAAAGAATTTATAAAAGGAAATTCAATGTTATTCTCATTTGCCCGTTTACTACATCATTTATGTTAACTTCAATATTTCAATTATTATTTAGCAAAGATAAACTATTTAAACTCTTTTACTCTCAAATAGCTTTGCTCTCAAAATTTACTCTATTTTACACTCAAAACGCTTTTGTGTTTTTCAAATTGATTTTCATTCTTCTTAACGTTTTTTATGGGCTGCTTGAATCTCAAACTCGCCAGCATGGCCCATGGATTGTGAATGAGTATATATGACACGGACTAGTGGTTAAGGCATGGAAGACACATTTCATTTCATATATAAGAACTTCTTTATTGTAATCATTCTGTCTATAGCTATGCTATTTAGATATACTTTGTTCTCATAATTTGCCCCGACAAGCGTCAAGGATGTTATCAGCCCGAGTTCCCTCTCAGAAGTGTCTTTTTTGGCGTTGCTACCTAAGCAAATTCCTATGTCTACTTCCGCGTCAGCTTTTTTACTCTCTATAGTTCTGCTCGAGGGTATGTCTTTCTCCTATTACGCTACAGTTAATGAGTACTAACTATTTTTAATTATAATTTGCTTTATTCTTAACCTCATTTTTAAACCCGGCACACACACACACACACACACACACACACACACACATATATATATATATATATATATATATATATATATAATTAAAACTTTATTTTAGCTCTGCTAAAACGGACATCTTTACTAGTCAACGACAGACAAAGGAAAGACACAAAAATCACTCTGCTCGAACAGAGGTGCAGCCAAGGGCAAAGACAGAAAGAATTTTCCCAAGGTAGAAGAAACTTACCAGAGAATTAAGTGTTAAGATCAGTAAAAAACGCAGAGGTATTTGACGGCGACAGCTGGAAAAAGTGTTGAATAGACAGAAAATTTACATCTATATTACAGAAAGATTTGGGAATTGTATCGAAAGAATTTTAAGTAGAAGACACTCCTTTGATTAAGACATTTAAAGGCTGGGAAAAGATTTTAAGGAATTAGAATGGCAGAGAGGAGGTCTTTGAGGAAATAATAAAGTTAAATAATTTTGATATATTACACACACACACACACACACACACACACACACACACACACACATATATATATATATATATATATATATATATATATATGTGTGTGTGTGTGTGTATCAGGTTTAAAAATGGAGGTTAAGAATTGAGCGAGTTATAATTAAAAATAGTTAGAACTCACTAATGATAACGTAATAGGAGAAAGACACACGCTCTGAGCGGGAACTCGGGCTGTTAACATCCTCCACGCTTGTCGTGGCAAATTATGAGAACAAAGGATATCTAAATGGCATAGCCATGGACAGAAGGATTACAATAAAGAAGTTTTTATATATGAAATCAAATGTGTCTTCCATGCCTTATCCACTCGTCCATGTCATATATATATATATATATATGTGTGTGTGTGTGTGTGTGTGTGTGTGTGTGTGTGTGTGTGTATAACGCATGATTTTTCAGTACATGGCAGTAGTATTGATAAAATAACAATTTAGGTATAATATAAAATCTTACTCTCGAGTAGCCTCTTTTTACTTTGCAACATTTTGAAGTATATATAAGACAGAGCATTAAAACAAAAATGTACTAAAAATTTAATTTGAAAAATTATGTAAAGAATTTATAAAATAAAATTCAATTATTAAATTATACACAATTACTGAAATTGTTAAAATTATTAAAATTATTACATTATATTATTAAATTTACCGGGGCTTTCTGGACAAGGAGAAGTCTTAATGGTAGTCGTGACATCAGAAAAACTGAGTCTAAAGAGTCATTCAACTTTATTAATTTAATCTAAAAACAATAGCATAAAATAGGATGCTCGGAGAATATACACATTTGTGGCCGAAGTCAGCCCCACAAGGAGCGAGTCACGAGATTCTGTTTTCATGAGAATTAATCTAGATCAACAATTCTGTGAAGTAAAAGAGAAATTTAAACATTTAAAAGAGATCAAAAGAACAGATTCAGCAATTTAACTATTGCAGAAGCAATACAGTTTCCCTGGGATAGCTGAACATTAGGCTGAAAAATGTGGCAAATGCTTATCGTGGCTCTGTCTAGCAGTCTTAGACCTCTCCGAAGAATCATAAACCAGTCCTTATTTTTTATCAGATTTCTTTGATTGTTTCTTCTTAACTACAATGAACATGTATGAGGCTTGATTCATCTTTAATCCTCTCTTCTCAACTACAATGCACATGTATGCTGCTAGATTCATCTTTGATCCTCTCTTCTTAACTACAGTGAACATATATTAGGCTTGATTATTCTTTGATCCTCTCTTCTTAATTACAATGAACATGCATGCTGCTAGATTCATCTTTGATCCTCTCTTCTTAACTACAGTGAACATATATTAGGCTTGATTATTCTTTGATCCTCTCTTCTTAATTACAATGAACATGCATGAGACTTAATTCTTCTTTGATCCTCTCTTCTTAACTACAATGCACATGTATGCGGCTTGATTAATCTTTGATCCTCTCTTCTTAACTACAGTGAACATATATTAGGCTTGATTATTCTTTGATCCTCTCTTCTTAATTACAATGAACATGCATGAGACTTAATTCTTCTTTGATCCTCTCTTCTTAACTACAGTGAACATGCATGAGACTTAATTCTTCTTTGATCCTCTCTTCTTAACTACAATGCACATGTATGCGGCTTGATTCCTCTTTGATCCTCTCTTCTTAACTACAGTGAACATATATTAGGCTTGATTCTTCTTTGATTCTCTTTTCTTAACTACAGTGAACACGTATGAGGCTTGATTCTCCTTTGTACCTCTCTTCTTAATTACAATTAGCATATATGAAGATTGATTCAATATATAAATTAATTGCTTACCCCAAAACTTTCTTAGATTTTTTATATAATTAAATAGCCCCATTTAAGTGGTCAGAAAAATCATCATTTATTCAGGAGTTAGCTTTGAGGGATGGGTAAAAGTCAAAAAACACTTCTTTATTTTACAGTTTATATTTGGGAAATTAGATAATAAAAATGACAAGAAATAAAAAGGAAAATTTTGGATAGGCTTTTTAGGGATTAATAATTTTTATATATTACACACACACACACACATAAACACATACATACATGTATGTAATGATATTTTTAATCTAAAACTATCCAACGTGATTATATGTGTATCTTAAAATTTAATTTAAAAATTAATTCTTGCTGACACCCGCTCTTCTAACATAAGTTGGTAACGTTTAAACGACGTCACAGTCGTCTTCCATGTGAATGACCATTAACACATTGTATGCGGGTCACGTACTAGTACTTTTTCTGACGACTGATACTTGAACGCGGGACACGTACTAGTACTTTTTTTGACGATTGATACTTGAATGCAGGACACGTACTAGTACTTTTCTTGACGATTGATAATTGAGC
>CM063497.1:100661145-100668645 GCA_032207245.1 Pardosa pseudoannulata | reverse complement strand
CTCTGTATATATTTACTCATAATACGTTAAAGAGGTTTAGGTGGCGCAGTTTTCAGGTACTTGGACAAACCAATTATCTTTACTTTGAACTACATTACATACTATGCAAATGTATTATCTTACAAGCGAAGAATTGATGGGTACGTTAACACAATCAAGAAACACTGTGTATCTGTTGTAACAATAAGTTACATTTGGTTCAGCTCCTTTTACCCCTCCCCGTGGGTCTCGCATGCCGGCAGGATGAACTGCAGAGAAACTTCGGATTTTCACAGACTTCGTTGGGAGATTTTTCCCCTGCGTTCTGGAGTGGATCCATGTTTTTTCTCCCCAGGCAGTCTGATTTCTTTGAGGGACAAGGTTGTGACCAGAAGAGAATGAACCGTATCCACGGTTTGTTACTTTTGAAGGACAATCTTCGCCATGTTTTAGGACCAAGCCACTCGAGAGCAGCGATCTACAAATGATAAGTTGATTCCGGTTGTATTCCTTAGGCATTATTTAATGATGTTACGTTGGCCTAGTTTTAAGAAAGAAGAAATTAAAACTCATTAAGAAACATAATATTATTTAAATGATTTTATAAATTAAATAAATGTATACTTAAAGGTAGATTTTCGTACTAAATTTTTTATGCAGTAAATATCAAGCACATCATATGAATTATCTGTATTTCCAATTGTGTCTCATTTGGACCAATTAAACATATTCTAGAGTTTTCAGAAGTGGGAACTTATTTCGTGCTAACTCTGTATATATTCACTAAAAGGTTTTGCAAACATTAGCACTTGGACAAACTCAATTACCTTTACTTGAACTATTTACATAATTAAAATATTTTTTAGAGCAAGCAATGATATACAATAAATTAACAACAAGAAACACAATTAATGTATCTGTTGTTAAGATTCATTTTAAGAACAGGTCCTTATAAAATTTTTGTTTTCATGAACGCAGGATTGAACTGCAGAGAAACTTCGGATTTTTCTCATGAGTCCCTCGTTTTTGTTCCCCTTTCGTTCTGGTGTGGATCCATGTTTTTTTCTCCCCAGGCAGTCTGATTTCTTTGAGGGACAAGGTTGTGACCAGAAGAGGAGAAGGTGAACGGCTGGTATCCACGGTTTGTGGGAGAACTTTTTGGAAAAGAATCTTCGCCATTTTTTTTAGGACCTAAGCCGACTCGAGAGCAGTCTTCGATCTACAAATGATAAGATGATTCCGGTTGTATTCCTTAGGCATTTATTTAAAAAATGATGTTACGTTGGCCTAGTGTTTAAGAAAGAAGAAATTAAAACTCATTAGAAACACGTGAAAAATAGGTCTTGATTAAATGATTTTATACAATTAAATAAATGCCTAAGGATACAACCGGAATCATCTTATCATTTGTAGATCGAAGACTGCTCTCGAGTCGGCTTCGATCCTAAAAAATGGCGAAGATTCTTTTCCAAAAAGTTCTCCCACAAACCGTGGATACCAGCCGTTCACCTTCTCCTCTTCTGGTCACAACCTTGTCCCTCAAAGAAATCAGACTGCCTGCGGAGAAAAAACAGGGATCCACTCCAGAACGGGGTGGGGAACAAAATCCCCCAAACGAACGGACACCTCTATTGGCTGGGAGAAATCCGAAGTTTCTCTGCAGTTCAAACCGGTCCTGCCCCGGCATGTCCCCGACGAAGACCCACGGGGAGGGGTAAAAGGTTTTTGGTTTTGGTTTGGAGCGCTACGGTCTACTGTTTTGCACACGAGGGCTAATGAGACCGGGACCTACAGTTTAAAGCCGATTCCGAACGGCTACAACATCCATGCCAGCAGCGGGATTCGAACCCAGGAGAGTAAAAGGAGCTGAATCGAATGTAACTTGTTACATCTGTTGATTTGGGATATGAATCATGAGTAAAATATAAAATTTCAATTTTGTCAATTAATCGCGTTCAAATGAAATACAAAAATTTTATAATTTTCTTTTACCTGTTCTTAAAAAGGGAATCTAGGAACCAATAGATTAATTTGATTAATTTTTTATCACTTGTTGATTAATTTATTGCACACTTTACGTATTTGCTTGACTCTAAAAAATAAGCTTTCTAATTATGATATATAGTAATAATACTGAAAGTAGTTGCGCCCATGTGCTCTAATGTTTGTCTGGAAATCCTGTTTAGTAAGACTAAACTACAGAGTTAGCAAGAAGTAAGTTACCCACTTGTGAGGACTCTATAATACGTACTATTGGTCCAAATGAGATACAAATTGAACCACAGATTACTCAAATGATGAGCTAGATATTTGATACATAAAAATTTGTAGTATAAAAGTCTGCCTATAGATGGTGCTGTAACACATATGGTATTTATTTAGTGTTATTAAGTTAAGTCAAGCATTAGATACAACTGAAACTACAGATAACTCAAATGATGCACTAGACATTTATTACATAAAAATTTGTAGTATAAAAGTCTGCCTATAGATGGTGCTGTAACACATATGGTATTTATTTAGTGTTATTAAGTTAAGTCAAGCATTAGATACAACTGAAACTACAGATAACTTAAATGATGCGCTAGACATTTATTACATAAAAATTTGTAGTATAAATGTCTGCCTATAGATGGTGCTGTAACACATATGGTATTTATTTAGTGTTATTAAGTTAAGTCAAGCATTAGATACAACTGAAACTACAGATAACTTAAATGATGGGCTAGACATTTATTAGATAAAAATTTGTAGTATAAAAGTCTGCCTATAGATGGTGCTGTAACACATGGTATTTATTTAGTATTATTAAGTCAAGCATTAGATACAACTGAAAGTACAGATAACTTAAATGATGCGCTAGACATTTATTACATAAAAATTTGTAGTATAAAAGTCTGCCTATAGATGGTGCTGTAACACATATGATATTTATTTAGTGTTATTAAGTTAAGTCAAGCATTAGATACAACTGAAAGTACAGATAACTCAAATGATGAGCTAGACATTTATTACATAAAAATTTGTAGTATAAATGTCTGCCTATAGATGGTGCTGTAACACATATGGTATTTCTTTAGTTTAAGTCAAGCATTAGTTTCTCCTCTGCACATTATGCCTCCTTCACAAGGGAGAGCGTTACTGATAAAACTGTTTTACCGACAAAACTCTAAAAGAATACCGTCGTATGAAGCTGGTACGAAGAAGTCCAACGTCTATACGTGCCTTACGCAAGATGATTGTTGGCCCGATATCATATAGACCATTTAATGTAATGAGTATACATCATGGCGTAGATAAGTTATACAATAATTATTATACTATTCTGAAAGACCTTACTGAATCTCCAAAAATCTCATAATAAAAGAATGCAGCAATCCAAGTAGAATAATAGCATATTTTCTGGCAGAAGTGTTTGTTTAGTTTAGACTTAATAATGGTTTTTGACTGAACCCCTTCAACGTTTTGTCCATACGCTGTACAGTTGGTTGGTGTTACACTATCTATTTTTCAACACGAGGGTTATGAAACCTACTGTTTAAAGCCGATTCCGAACGGCTACGAACATCCATGCCTCAGTGGGACTCGAACCCACGAACTCCGGTTCCGAAGGTCAGTGCCCTAACCATTCAGCCATCGATCGGCCGTACGCCGTACAGACACAGCTTTCTGGCTTTTACTGATTTGCCCGTACGGCTTACGGGCAATCTGATTTCTATTTCGCTTTCACCGTCTAGACCGTATTTTTTTTTTCCAATTTTAGTAACAAATTATTCCAGTAAATGGTAGTTTGCAGTTTATAGTATTTTCTACTCTGATTGGTTGAAAAGCGAGGTTTTTTTTGCATGTTTTGTATCAGAAGACGAACTGTTATCTTTCAGTGTATAGCTTTCTGGTTACATTTTACTAACCGCCTGATAATTTTATTGATGTAAGAGTTGAATAATATATTTTTACTTTTAAATAATGAATAATTCAGAGCGTATGGAGCTAACTTCTCGTGATTCGAACTGTGACTCGGAATCAGAAACTGAATTATCTGTAAATGATAGTAGCGAAAGTTTACTAGATGACCTGGATAGTACTGACTCTGATAGTAGTACAGATGGAATCAGTCAAGCAAGACAATAAATTAATGATATCTTAAGATTGAATAATATATTTTATTTTAAATAATATATGTAATTACTTGTATATAATAAGAAAATAATTTCTTGTAAATATATACATTTTATAATATATTTATACTATATAAAATAATAGTATAATCTTAATAGAAATATATTAAAATAACTTAATATATACATATATAATATATATAGAAAAAAAATTGTAATATATAAAAATATAAATGTTAATAATAACATATATTTACTTAAAAATGTAAAATGAACAAAAAAATGCAATAAAAAAGTGTAACTTTTTTTTAATGAATTCTGGAAAAAAATGAAACTGTCAAAGGGTTAATAGTAATATAGCTTCTTAACCCTCTGACTGCTCAATTTATAAATCGAGATCTCTTTAAAAATTGCGTATTTTTTGCATAGTTTAAGTATATTATACATATATATATATATATATATATATATATACATACATACATACATACATACATATGTATGTATATATATATATATACATACATACATACATATATATGTATATATATACATACATACATATATATGTATATATATATACATACATACATACATATATATGTATACATATATATATATATATATATATATATATATATATATATATATATATATATATATATATATATATATATATATATATATATATACATATATATATATATATATATATATATATATATATATATATATATATATATATATATATATATATATATATATATATATATATATATATATATATATATATATATATATATATATATATATATATATATATATATATATATATATATATATATATATATATATATATATGTGTGTGTGTGTGTGTGTGTGTGTGTGTGTGTGTGTTGGAGAATTGAAATACTAATTCTTTTCTAGAAAAGATTTTTTATATTGACTTTTATCATGAGAAAATAAGCTTTCAGAAAAACTAATTTCAGATGTTATCACATAAAAAATTTATTTTATAATAAATTTCAACTTTAACATAGTTTCTATTTATAACATACTATCTATCATTCTATTATCTAATATAACTATAATAGTTCTAGTCATATAATTCTATTTACCTAATTAAATGTCTAATACTGTGTATAATTTATTCCACTGGTTAAAAGGTGAAAAGGCGGAATGTGCTTCTTAATAAAGAAAGGAAGAAAAACACATGCCCGCGAAAATCGCGGGATGAGCAAATTTTGCTACATTTGAATTGCCCGTGGGAATCGCGGGATGAGCAGTCAGAGGGTTAAAAGTACCCGACCCTTTTAACTGTAAAATTAAATGCTTTTTATTTGTGCCATGGAAAGTAGGCACAATGTACTACATAGTATATATTTTTATTATAATATTGTTAATTATTAGTCAAACCTCACGTTTCAGTTTTGGAACATTTGGAACTGTAAACTGTTCAGCAGAGTCTCTGACGTACTAGGAGTGCGCGGTGTAGTAGGTTTTGTTGCTTCGAATCCCGTTTTCCTTTTTTTCCCACCTTTTCCGGAAAAGCGGTAGAGTCCTCGCGCAGTGTGAGAGAAACCCTTTGCCACGTCATCGTTGCGTGGGAGTGTGCGCCGGACCAATGGGAAGGCGGCTCAAAGTGCCGCCGCCCGCGTAGCCCCGCTCGGGTCCCCACACGCCGGGCGTTCGGGAGGGATCGGCGAGTTCCGAATTCTATTTTGGCATCGAACTGTCTGCGAACGGGAAATGTGCGGCGAAACGGTGAAGAAAACCGCTGTAGCAGCCTAAACGCACAGAGCGGAACGAACTAAACACGGAATCGAAGAAGAACAAAGAAGAAAAAGATTTAGAACAAATAAAAATTTTTTTTTTCCAATTGTTGTGAAAAAAAATATATCTTCTTGAACGAAGGAGTGAAAAATTTTATTGTACTTTTCTCCCACACGTTCGGTATTCAGAAAAAACTTCTGTTTGAGGTAAGTTTCTTATTTAATTTTTTTTTCGTATAATATTTATAAGATATTTAAAAAATATGTTTTACAGTATCGGACTGAAATGTATATAGATTTAAAAACACCACATAAAGTATAATAAAACCTTTATTTGACATCCCCTATATAATAATAGCCTAAGGTGTCTGTCGGCAAATTTTTGAAGCGGTTGTACCTGGAATGGATTCCTCGGCTAAGGGCAGGCGATTAAATTTATCAATTTATTCACGTAATAAATAGGTAAAAATAACATTTTTTTTCTAGCATTATGACGTCATTCCTTTAACCATCTCATATAATCATTTCTTGTTTTAAATTATTTAAATATCGCGTGCATTATTTTCATACGTTTTATCGCTGAACTTACATATTAAGCAAATAATTTTCTTTATATTTGATTGTAAATATTTTTAAATCAGATTAAATTTAAATTTATCATCGTAATAAATATAAAAATTCTTTTTTTCCATATAAGTCATTCCTAAACCATCTAAAATCATTTTTTTTTAAATTATTTAAATTAAGAATGTATTGTTACGTTTTAAACTATTATATAATAATACCTAATGTCTCATTTTAAGCATGTCGGATGGACTCTAAGGGACGATTAAAAACAATAATTCACGAAAAAAAAAAAATTGATTTTTTCTAAATTATGAACATTTTTAACCATCTCATATAATCATTTCTTGTTTTAAATTATTTAAAAATCGCGTGCAGTATCATACGTTTTAGATTTATAATAAACCTAAGGACTAAATTAGAATTTATGGAATATTCCCTAAGCGATTTTATTTTTTCGAATTTCCGGTAAAAAAAGCATTTTTTTTCTAGCATTGACGTATTTAATTTATATAAGCAGTTTTTGTTTAAATTATTTAAATGTGATATTTTCATACGTTTTATCGCTGAACTTACATATAAGCAAATAATTTTCTTTTATATTGACTTAAATAATAGATTAAGTATATAATAAATTTAAATTCAATCATAATTATTTTTTGTTGTAAAAAAATTTATCATCGGTATTAACAATAAATTCTTTTCAAATAAGTCGAGACTACTAAATATCAACTTTTAAAAATATATTTTATTACAGAAATTTGTTTTTTGTTATACATAAAAATGTTGGTTATGAATATGTGATTAAATGCATCATAATAGTATAAAAAAATAAAATAGAGTGAAAATAATTCTCAAAAAAACAAATATTTTATTATGCCATGGGTACTTAACAGTTCGACAATATTAAAAATACTGAATATATGACGGACCAAAAGTTAATAGAAATTGATTTTCTTCACATTTTAAATTCAAAGCTAGTCGAACGATTACCGAGTGGTTAGGGATCTGATACCGGAGTTCGTGGGTTCAAATACCACTGTAGCACGGAAGTTTGTAGCCGTTCG
>CM063497.1:100653645-100656145 GCA_032207245.1 Pardosa pseudoannulata | reverse complement strand
ATATTTAGTAAACACATTGTATGCGGGACACGTACTAGTACGTTTTCTGACGATTGATACTTGAGTACGAGTCACGTACTAGTACCTTTTCTGATGATTGATACTTGAGCGCGGGACACGTACTAGTACGGGTTAGTGTAACAACTTGGTTTGTTTGTGGGTATAAAAATAACGGTATATACAGGAAAATGAAGCCGAATGTTGTTGTCTACTATATAGATTCTGGAAAAATTTAGACAAATAAAAACTAGTTTTTACATCAGTCGATGTGGAACCGCAGAACAGGAAAAAATTAAAACAATATACTACTATTTCTATTTGATTTTTCATATTTACGATACTATTATAAATTTATACACTAAAAATATATTTTTTGTTTACAAAAATCTTATAGCTGTTATTTATATATTTCTATTAATATATTTTTTATATATTTCAATATAAAATACGGACAGTTGTTAAAAAATTAAATAATTTTCGATGTATTGAGATTTAACTGAATAACAAAATTGAGGCTCAAAACGCCCGCTCCCGGTACAATTCCGCTGCGAAATGTACCCGCACACAATGTGTTAGCAGTTAAATTGAAAACTAATTTCACATTGTTTGCCTGTCGGGCCAACATGAATGATGATTATGTATGGAAATTTAGCGGACCATTGCTATATTAAAATGCCATTTTATAAAGTATTCAGTTAACAGTTAAATGACAAACTAATTTCACATTGATTGCCTATCTGGACAACATGAATTTCTCCTTATGTATTGAAATTTACCTGACCATTATCATATTAAAATGCCAATTTATAGTAATTATCTGAAAATAGTACATGAAATATTCAATTAAGAGTTGACAATTAACACTATATTTTTTGATTATTATCTTACATACATCGGATTTTAAGCATTTGTTATATATATTTGTTGAATTTGGTTTGTTTCTAAAAAGTAACGACTTTCTATATAGTGAAAAATGAGAGCGTGTTTAAAAAATATATAATTTTTCTGACAAATTTTACTCTGATTTACAACAGAGAAGGATTTTCGTTTACAGTTTTACTTTTTTGTAAGCAATAATTAAATATAATTCTTCCCCTATTTAATTTTTTAAAAATCATCAGAAATATTACACTAAGGAATTAAACTTTCGATAAAGCTGAAATAACGTTTAAAAATTCCATTTCAAATACTATAAATACGAAATTAAATAAACAGAAAAGAAAAAATACGTAGAGTTTCGTGGTAGGTCAGGTCAATAAGATATATACTGTGAAAATTTTAAATCATTATAACCTTTTGATTGCAAGGCACGCAAATTGAAAAATATATCATTTTAAGTAAAATGAGTTTAAAGTTTTTATAGATTCCTTTCCAGCTATGATATTAATAGCAAAGATTGTAGTATAATTTTACAGATTTTAATTTAAATGTTTCAATGGGGTTTGTTTAAATCGTTTCAAAAAAGTTCAAAGATGTTTAAAATGTAAATTCAAAGTATCAAATTTTTGAAGGTTTAAAGGATATATATATATATATATATATCTCCTTAAAATGAAACTAATTAACAAACACAAGGCTTATAAATACTGATCTTACACAATGGATTAACTCAAGAATTTAAAGATCTCACAAACGTCTAACGTTATAATTCTTTCTGGTATTAAAATTTTTAATGTTTATTTTCGATTGTATCTCATTCAATATGAAGCCGTTATTTATGAGCATAACAATAACTAGTCGGCAGGATGACAAAGAATCCATTTCTTTGAGTAAAAGTGTCTAATAATTTTTGTAGTTAAGTTAAAAGTCTAGAACATAAGATAAGTCTCCAAATAACTCGTCTTTCTTCTGTTATGGATGGTTTTGTGTTGTTGTTGTTGCTAATCTAACCGAGTCCAGCCACTTCTAGACAAGATCTAAAGTTTATTCAACCTCAAAAAGCTGTAGACTAGTACAGGAAAATCAAGTAGGTCATCTTAGGACAAACCTAAGCACTTAAGAATATGTGCCGGAGAAACATACTCTTGGTTACATTTTGGACAAATCGGTTGGTTCTTCTGTTATGGATGGTTTTGTGTTGTTGTTGTTGCTAATCTAACCGAGTCCAGCCACTTCTAGACGAGATCTAAAGTTTATTCAACCTAAAAAAGCTATAGACTAGTACAGGAAAATCAAGTTGGTCATCTTAGGACAAACCTAAGCACTTAAGAATATGTGCCGGAGAAACATACTCTTGGTTACATTTTGGACAAATCGGTTGGTTCTTCTGTTATGGATGGTTTTGTGTTGTTGTTGTTGCTAATCTAACCGAGTCCAGCCACTTCTAGACGAGATCTAAAGTTTATTCAACCTGAAAAAGCTATAGACTAGTACAGGAAAATCAAGTTGGTCATCTTAGGACAAACCTAAGCACTTAAGAATATGTGCCGGAGAAACATACTCTTGGTTACATTTTGGACAAATCGGGTGGGTTTTCTGACTACCATGGAAGACAAGGTCT
>CM063497.1:100633645-100638645 GCA_032207245.1 Pardosa pseudoannulata | reverse complement strand
GAAATATCAATAAATGTGAAAACTGTTTGAAGAGACCGAAACCAACGGGAATTTATTGTCTCTTTTAAAGAACATGGAAAATGAATTAAACTGTCGAGCATGCTTTACGAAAATCCTTTCAATACCGCTTTCAGTTTTAAAATTTTACTTTCCTTTCCGATGCTGAAAATATTTAAAAATATTTATTTACTTTGATATTTGGAGAGAGGATTGACATAAGAATTTTTGCATTCTTTTTATTTAAGTAGAGCTTCATCGCATAAAAATTTCGGTGTCATTAATTGAATATACCAAATTGTTAAATTGATTTTAATTTTTAGATTTGGTTTTAGAATATATCTAACAGGGTCTATTATTAATTTACTAGCATATAGCCCGTTATATGACGGGATCAGTAACATTTTTAATTTTTCAGAATCGTAAAGTACTCTATAAGGCAGATAAAAAATGGATTGTTTTTTGGCTAAGAATTATATGGTACATGCTCAATAATTTGTTTATCTTCATACTCCTTTAAAGTCTCTCGATACTGTGAATGCAGTTTAGAATAGCGTTGAATTCATTTAGAAAGATAATTCAAAGTTTTCTTTGCTACATCTAAATTATCGTTAAGATGTTCCCAATTTTTTTTTTGTTACAGTAATCAATGGAAGTGAAGGAATGAAACTATCATATCCACTACACCCTGGAGGTAGATACAATTTGTCGTTAACACCGGTGATAAATTTTCACTGCAACAAAAAATAATCGATGATTAAATTTAAAATTATCACATATGTACCTAATCTATTATTTACGCCAAATATAAAAGAAAATTATTTACGTAATATCTAATTCAGTGATAAAACAGATGAAAATAATTCAGAAAACATTTGAGTAATTCAAAATAAGAAATGATTAAACGAAATGGTTAAAGGAATGACGTCATAATGCTAGAAAAAATGTTATTTTTACATATTTATTATGTGATAAATTGATAAATTAATTGTCTGTTCTTAAAGGGCTTGAAATAATGTCATTAAACGCTCAAAAAGGGGGGAGTCCAGGTTCAGTTTACATTCTGATTCTCTCCGGACTTTCCTATGGAGAGCGCCAGATACCCGTTACCACCAAGAGAACACCATTGAACGACACTGTTACGGTGGTGCAGGATGGCTCGTTTGGAGAGGAATTATTCTTGGTTATGAACTGACCTGCATGTTCAGAGTGTAACGATGACAGGCCACATCTATCGGGATGTCATTCTGGAACAACATGTACGTTTGATTCGGGGTGCCACTGGTCCTGAATTTCTGTATATGGATGACAACGCCCGACCTCACCGTGCAAACATTGTAGTCGAATGCCTTCAATCCGGAGGATATCACCCGTATGGATTGGCCAGCATACTCACCGGACTTGAATCCAATAGAGCACAACGGCTTCATAAATTCGAGGACAGACGGAGAGATAACTTATTATTTTATAGAGGATACATAAACTTACGGAATACTAGTTCGAAACATATTTGGAGCCAATTTATTTTCAGATACGTTTGGACATCATTCAAAATAAAGAATCCCCTACATAATAATAGCCTAAGTTATCTGTCCGTCTGTCCTCCAATTTATGAATAGGTTGTACCTGGAATGGATAGAGGCCTCCATATTGGATTTTTGATGAGTTAGGGTTAGCAAAATTGAAAGTTTATCTTCTCCTAAACTATCGATCCGATTTTAAAATAAATTGGTATAAATATGCTTCACACCACAGCGGAAAATACTGTCGTCTTTAAAACGTTCGAAATCTATCACTTCCCCACTTTTCAAGTGTTTAATGCCGTTATTTTAAGCCCTATTTTACCCGGTTAAGAGCCCGGAAATTTATCCATTTATCACATAAGAGGTAAAAATAACATTTTTCCCAGCATTATGAAGTTATTCCTTTAACCATCTTATTTAATCATTTCTTATTTTAAATTATTTAAATATCGTCAGCAGTATTTTCATATTTTTATCACTGAATTTAGATATCACGTAAATAATTTTCCTTTATATTTGTATTAAATAATAGATTAGGTACATATGTGTTAATTTTAAATTTAAACATCGATTATTTTTGCTGCAATGAAAATTTTATCACCGGTATTAACAACAAATACGTTTGTGGTGAAGAGGCCGACATAGCGTCAAGGCCGGCCGTGAGTCTAGTGGTATTTTAAATAAAACTAACTCTTTCTGCTGAATTTTGTTTATTATAATATTAATAAAGATGTGACTGGCATATGCTATGTAACATGTAACATGGTATTTGGGCTATGATGCAAAAAGAACTACACTAGGTTGAAGATCTATCAAAATGGCGTCTTAGGAGAAAATGGTGCTCGAAACTCTTTCTGAAGATCACAAGCTCCAAGCGTCTTCCTCTGGGCTCTCAATGAGTCATCCTTTGGTGAATTTTTTACGCTTCCGAGGGAGGGAGTGTAACAAAGAGTTACATTTGAACCAGCCAGAGCGAAACCAACCTAGAGGTGAAAGCGCAATGACCCTCCTTCAACCCTATTGGTCAAGAGGGGTTGCTAACCGCGTAGTAGCCCGCTTCGGCCCAGCAACGCTCCCCAAAGAACTTTTTTTTTTAGATGATCTGCTGACCCCTTCGGAGAGAGAGCCCAGAGGAAGACGTTTGGAGCTTGGGATCTTCAGAAAGACCCCTTCGGAGAGAGAGCCCAGAGGAAGACGCTTGGAGCTTGGGATCTTCAGAAAGAGTTTCGAGCACCCCAAAGAACTTTTTTTTTTAGATGATCTGCTGACCCCTTCGGAGAGAGAGCCCAGAGGAAGACGCTTGGAGCTTGGGATCTTCAGAAAGAGTTCCCTATATAATAATAGCCTAAGTTATCTGTCCGTCTATCCTCAAATTTATGAAACGGTTGGACCTGGAATGGATAGAGGCCTCCATATTGGATTTTTGATGAGTTAGGGTTAGCAAAATTGAAAGTTTATTTTCTCCTAAACTATCGATCCGATTTTAAAATAAATTGGTATAAATATACTTCACACCACAGCGGAAAATACTGTAGTCTTTAAAACGTTCGAAATCTATCACTTCCCCACTATACAAGCGTTTAATGCCATTATTTTAAGCCCTATTTTACCCTGTTAAGAGCCCGGAAATTTTTCCATTTATCACATAAGAGGTAAAAATAACATTTTTCCCAGCATTATGAAGTTATTCCTTTAACCATCTCATTTAATCATTTCTTATTTTAAATTATTTAAATATCATCAGCAGTATTTTCATACTTTTATCACTGAATTTAGATATCACGTAAATAATTTTCCTTTATATTTGTATTAAATAATAGATTAGGTACATATGTGATAATTTTAAATTTAATCATCGATTATTTTTGTTGCAATGAAAATTTTATCACCGGTACTAACAACAAATACGTTTGTGGTGAAGAGGCCGACATAGCGTCAAGGCCGGCCGTGAGTCTAGTGGTATTTTAAATAAAACTAACTCTTTCTGCTGAATTTTGTTTATTATAATATTAATAAAGATGTGACTGGCATATGCTATGTAACATGTAACATGGTATTTGGGCTATGATGCAAAAAGAACTACACTAGGTTGAAGATCTATCAAAATGGCGTCTTAGGAGAAAATGGTGCTCGAAACTCTTTCTGAAGATCCCAAGCTCCAAGCGTCTTCCTCTGGGCTCTCAATGAGTCATCCTTTGGTGAATTTTTTACGCTTCCGAGGGAGGGAGTGTAACAAAGAGTTACATTTGAACCAGCCAGAGCGAAACCAACCTAGAGGTGAAAGCGCAATGACCCTCCTTCAACCCTATTGGTCAAGAGGGGTTGCTAACCGCGTAGTAGCCCGCTTCGGCCCAGCAACGCTCCCCAAAGAACTTTTTTTTTTTAGATGATCTGCTGACCCCTTCGGAGAGAGAGCCCAGAGGAAGACGCTTGGAGCTTGGGATCTTCAGAAAGAGTTTCGAGCACCATTTTCTCCTAAGACGCCATTTTGATAGATCTTCAACCTAGTGTAGTTCTTTTTGCATCATAGCCCAATATCCATTTATCACATAAGAGGTAAAAATAACATTTTTCCAGCATTATGAAGTTATTCCTTTAACCATCTCATTTAATCATTTCTTATTTTAAATTATTTAAATATCGTCAGCATTATTTTCATAATTTTATCACTGAATTTAGATATGACATAAATAATTTTCTTTTATATTTGGCTTAAATAATAGATTAGGTACATATGTGTTAATTTTAAATTTAATCATCGATTATTTTTGCTGCAATGAAAATTTTATCACCGGTACTAACAACAAATACGTTTGTGGTGAAGAGGCCGACATAGCGTCAAGGCCGGCCGTGAGTCTAGTGGTATTTAAATCTAACTCTTTGCTGAATTTTGTTTATTATAATATTAATAAAGATGGACTGGCATATGCTATGTAATGTAACATGGTATTTGGGCTATGATGCAAAAAGAACCACACTAGGTTGAAGATCTATCAAAATGGCGTCTTAGGAGAAAATGGTGCTCGAAACTCTTTCTGAAGATCCCAAGCTCCAAGCGTCTTCCTCTGGGTTCAATGAGTCATCCTTTGGTGAATTTTTTTACGCTTCCGAGGGAGGGAGTGTAACAAAGAGTTACATTTGAACCAGCCAGAGCGAAACCAACCTAGAGGTGAAAGCGCAATGACCCTCCTTCAACCCTATTGGTCAAGAGGGGTTGCTAACCGCGTAGTAGCCCGCTTCGGCCCAGCAACGCTCCCCAAAGAACTTTTTTTTTTAGATGATCTGCTGACCCCTTCGGAGAGAGAGCCCAGAGGAAGACGCTGAAAGAGTTTCGAGCACCATTTTCTCCTAAGACGCCATTTTGATAGATCTTCAACCTAGTGTGGTTCTTTTTGCATCATAGCCCAAATACCATGTTACATGTTACATAGCATATGCCAGTCACATCTTTATTAATATTATAATAAACAAAATTCAGCA
>CM063497.1:100623645-100628645 GCA_032207245.1 Pardosa pseudoannulata | reverse complement strand
AGGATTTCTACTAGCGAACATTCAAGAATATTTGCTAGAGTTCCTTGAGAAGAATTACCGGGAAAATAGAACCCAAAATGATACAAATATCATTACATGTCTATATATATGTATATGCATTTATATATGAATATATACAATATATATGTACGTGTGTGGAATAGAGACCCATCATCTTTTTGTAGATTTTAGGGTAGCATATGATAGTATTAATAGGATTGAGCTTTTAAAGACCCTTTCTGATTTTAATGTTCTATCAAAACTAATCAAACTTGTAAAGATCACCCTTACTGAAACCATTTCAATGGTGCGAATTCAAGGGGAACTATCTACCTCTTTTAAAATTTCTATGGAGTTAGACAAGGGGATGCTTTGATATGTCTTCTGTTTAACATAGCTCTGGAAAAAGTAATTAGAGATGCTAACTTAGATACTTCAGGAACTATATTTAGTAAATCAGTACATATTTTGGCATATGCCGATGACGTGGACATTATGGCAAGATCTAAGACAGCACTGGGTGAAAGTTTCTTGGCACTGGAGAGATCAGCTAGAAAAATGAATCTTAGAGTGAATGTGGAGAAAACAAAATATATGTATTGTGGTAAGATAGAAACCATCCCCAAATTCTTTGAAATAGATTCTTTTAAATTTGAATCTGTAAAAAATTTTACCTACCTACGATCAGAAATAAACTCCCAAAATGACATAAATCATGAAATTAGAAAAATAATTACTGCAGCCAATATCTGTTTTTTTGGTTTAAGATCACTACTGAAATCCTACTTGATAAAAAGGAACACAAAGATATTACTGTATAAGGTATTGATCAAGTCAGTTTTGACTTATGCCTCGGAGACTTGGACACTAACAAGAAAAGAAGAGAAGATGTGGGCAACCTTCGAAAGGAAGATCCTGCGAACCATCTTTGGTGCTGTCTTTGAAAATAACAACTGGAGAAAAAGATATAATTTTGAATTATATAAGATCTTTAACAGTGATGATGTTATCAAATCTATAAAGCTGAATAGAATGAGATGGGCAGGACATGTAATGAGAATGAGCCCAGAACGAACAACTTTGAGGGTTTTTAATGCACTCCCTTCCAATAAAAGACCAAAAGGAAGGCCTAAGAAACGGTGGAAAGACTGTGTGGATGAAGATTTTGCCATCTTAAAGGTAATGAACTGGAGATCAATTGCTGGGAGAAGGCCACATTGGGAAAAGCTTCTAAGGAAGGCCCAGGCCCACAAAGGGCTATCTTGCCAATGCTGATGATGATATGTACGTGTGTGTTAGCATTTTTTTATTTATATTCATATCTATGTTTCTATGTTTTAAAGTATGCTATTCTTTTTTGGTAATAATTCGTTTTACAATAGTTAGTTCAATTGTAAACATATAATGGTTAAAGCATTTCATGCTGAATGGTGTGGTTTCAAACCCGTTTGCTGCTATTTTCCGTCTTAAAATCAATCATTGCCTTATATTGAAAACCATCAACTAGTTTTCGAAAGAAAGGATGACTTATGGTTGCAGCCTCCTTAAAAATTGTAATGGATAAAAGTAATGATGCTTAATTTGTACAAAAGCATTTGTGCATACATTTGTGCTGTGAATAAAAAATATTTTTTCAAGTAGGGATTTTTATAAATTTTCCACACATTGTACATACCAGGTGTTTAAAAAATGACCGGTATATTTGAAAAATCAATAAAAACTAAATTCACAGTTAATTGCAATATGCTTGGGAAAATAGTAAATTTTCAGGCCAACTTTAAAATTAATTACAATATTTCACAACAGATGGCGCTGCAGTCTGGAAAAATTTAAACTATCTGATATTTATCTGTGGGAACTCTTAAAAAATCAGGTGTACAGCCACTATCCAGAAACAATTGAATAGCTGGAACAGTACATTTGTTCTGCATGTGAAGCCATCCCGCCTGAGCCATTTACACGGGTTTCTGATAATGTCGTTCCGAGAATACGGGATATTATTGCTGCGCATGGTGAATAGCTGGAAAATATCGTAGTTTAGATTTTTCCAGACTGCAGCGTCATCTGTTGTTGAATATTGTAACTAATTTTGAAAGTTTGTCTGCCTAAAAATTTAATATTGTCCTAAGCATATTGCAATAAACTATGTATTTCTATCACTGCCCGTTTATTTTATATTGATTTTTAACCCTTTGACAGTTTCATTTTTTTCACGAATTCGATCCAAAAAAATGTCACATTATTTTATTGCCTGTTTTTGTTCATTTTGAATTTGTAAGACGTAAAATGTTATACTCCTAATTATTTTAAGCATGTATAACAACTTTTCTACATGAAGTAAAGTAATATTTTCCCTGGAATTTATCTTTTTTCTCTCTCCTTTACGCCAGACAGGGAATTTACGTTTATAGTTTTGCATATAAAATATACAAATATTTTCTATTACCATTACTACACAATTATTTTCGAATGCAAATACTACAAGTACATTTACTTAACCTGTTTTTTCAAAGATGAGTTTATTATGATAAATCTTGAAAGTGAGGCATAGTCCAAAGTAACAGTCGAGACACAAATATCTAGTCTCATTTCTAATTCTTTTGCCGACGTCTTCAGTGAACACACATAGTACTGGTTTGCGGGTCTTAGTTTTTTGTCTGTAGGTGGAATTACCTCTAAAAAGTCTCTCTGGACCAGTCTCCCAAGAACTCAAAGATAAAAACTTGCGGAGTAATGCAAAACCTATGAGAAAGCCCGTGCTTTTAAACCAAATAGAATACACTTCGAAAACTAACTTCTTATGTACATCTATACGACTAATTTGACTTAAAAAACAAAAGAAACTGCCAAATCAGTGAGAACGACAAAGAAAATCTGATTGCCCGTACGCCGTACGGGCAAATCATTAAAGGTAAGATAACCTCGCCCGTACGGTGTACGTGCAAGACAGGCAAGGGGTTAAAATATACCGGTCATTTTTGAAACAGCCTGTATTTAAGAAATCCTCTAACAAAGATGAAGAATTCTTTACTCTACACTACTGCTAAGTAGGATACTTCTGCTTTAATTGATCGGTCTATACTGATATAATGAAATGGAGATTGCTTTTCTTAACATGCATGCATATTATTTTATAATTCGTCTGTCAAACAAATATTGAATATATAAGTTTTATAAAGAAAGGAACAAATCCATAGACATTTGCGTAATCAATCCTTAGGCATAAATGATTCGTCTTACATTTTCACATTTCACACTTTTCAGAAACCGAGCAATTATTACAAAACCGATTTTAATGAAACCCACGTCAAATTACTAGGAGAACTTCTACTAATCATCCATCTTTCAAAGGAATGTGAAGCTAATTAGACGTAACGTGACTCATTTTCTCACCACTTACAAAGCTTGGAAAAATTCAGATTTAGCATATCAAAATTATTCATAATTATCTATATAAATAATGAAATGCCGGAAGTTTGAAAAGTAGACTAAGACTAATTTACTTACGTCATTCGTAAAACAGATGACGTGATATTAGATGACAAATTGCTGTCCAAGGATGGAGAATTTAGATTTTTTATTTTGCAGCTTTCCATCAAATGAGTAATGGTTATTCTTATGCCATTTTGTGGGAGAGTTTGAATAAAACTCAATCCCACCACATAGCACATGCGAAGCAAAGAACCAGGTCTGTTGAGAAATACAAGATAAAAATCAGCTAAGACTTACCATTTGTCCATAGTATATTTTAATAACTTCATTTAAAGTTGAAACATCATTAATTTAAAATCTGCAAACTCAGCATGATTGTTGAACTACTAGCTATATGAGGTGAGTCAATCTGGAGAGCATGAAATCGGAAAAAAAATGATGAAAAGCAGTTTTGGCTACAAATGATTCTTCCACACTTCTCTATCGTGTTAGCCTGGTAACTCCGAGGGGGCCAAAACACCGGCTACTTAACAGTAGGACATAAGGGAGTTCGATTATTCTTAAACGTCAGCCGGTGCCGTGTCGACGTCGTGTTATAAAATATACAAAATAATTATAATAAATAAATAATGGCAGGATTTATTATTCAGTATGGTTTAGTTTTATGACTTTTTATATTATTTCAAGTAATCATATAATATAACCCTTCATATCATAAAAAATGTAACAAAACAAATTTCTTAATATTGTAAAATCAAACCAAATAATAACATTAATAAATATTAGTATAGTAAGCAAAATCATAATTTTTGTGAAAATGCAAGATTTTATTCATTATTTATCGTTTTTATATGTAATATTTTGTACATACCTCATTTGCAATGGATACAGTGGTATTCCATTTTTCCTGTACATTTTTTCGAACACCAATTTCATGCAGGAGACACTCATGTTTTTAGCTGCATTTCCATTACACTTTTCAACTTCACATTTTTTTTTTGCGTCTTAGCGAATTTGTAATTCTTTACTTTGCAGAAGGTCAAAAATAGAATGAATTTTTTTTATGATCAAATGATTTTTTATGGGTACGTAAAATATGTTCTTGGCCACAATGTCCTCCAGTTCTCAATTTACACCTCTGAGGGTGGCAACCTGTTGGTCTTCTGCTTTGTTCCAACTTCAAAATTACGGGGACCCACCTAAACATAAGTCGTATTTTCGCACTTGAGGTGCTCGTAATTACACCTCTGAGGTTGGCAACCTGTTGGTCTTCTGCTTTGTTCCAACTTCAAAATTACGGGGACCCACCTAAACATAAGTCGTATTTTCGCACTTGAGGTGCTCGTTAAAAAGAAAGACTCATCCCTTTGCAGTAACATGAGTAACCTCAGGCTCAATCGGGCTTGGTTTGATCAAGTGGCATAAGACAACAACAAGAACAACATTTACACACAATATGTATATACATATATATATTTATATATATATGATATATATACACATACATACATATATACATTTACATATACATATACACAACATATATATATATAATTATATATATATGT
>CM063497.1:100611145-100616145 GCA_032207245.1 Pardosa pseudoannulata | reverse complement strand
TAACATGGAGGAGTTCCATCTTGGCTTTTGACTCTGGGGTAATTTGAAACAACTAGTAGTTAGACATGATAAACATACAACTGTTCCTGATCTTAACGACAGCATTTCACATGTTCTCAACATTTCCTAGGACATTTTGCGGTCAACTGTAGAACATAGAATCTTACAAATTGAAATGGTAACTGAAAATAATGTCCGTCATGTTGAACATATCTTATTGTAATAAGCTGTAACGTCGTTGAGGTGTCCGTATGTAGAAAGCACTTGTCAGACGCTCAACGTCAGGACATCCACATTTTTAATTATATCACTACATATAATAAACATGTGAAAAAACATTTAAATTTACAAAATAATACTAATTATCCCACCCCTCCTACTAAAAACATTTTTCATTCTCGTTGAGCCATCATCAGTTCACTCACTTCAATTCATTTCACTTTTTTGTAGAAGTTCAAGGAGAAAAGGAAGTGTGGAGGTTACAGAGCTTTCTAGTGCTCATTAAGGGCCATATTCACTAAAATCAGGGTATCCAGGATCAAAGGACTGATCAGGGCATTGGTAGATCAGCGATCACACGCCGTTAACTGTGACATAAACAGGTGTCATATGCACCATGAGTGGATTTCCTGATCTATAGATTAATTACTGCATATATGTAAGCGATGTTTTGATTGGTCAATAAACGAGATTCTCCGGGGATAGTTCTCATGCTAAGTTGATTTACACATTTACTCAACCAGACATAAATATCGTTTGAGGAAATTATAAATTTAGTCAACGACCTGTAGTTTTACTGATATTGCTCACGAAATAAGAATGGAAGAATATAAAAGGAAGAATTTTGATGAAATCGAGGCAGAATCTTTTCTGAGAAATCTTGAAAGATCCAGAAGCAAAATACCTTGAAGCTAACAAATTTTTTTTCAGAAGATAGAGCCATATTCTTTTCCGAAGGAGCTGATATCATGTCATCTAGCATTCGAATTAATGATTCAGCTGTATATTTATTAAAACAATAATGCGACCAAAAGTCCACATCATCCAAACAATCCAAATCATTTGTTCTATCTGGACGAACAAATCTTTTCCTGCGGCTTTCTGTTATTCCCAACATTTGTAAAACTTCAAAATATTCTAAACCTGAAAATATATCCGCCATGTTTGTTTTCAATGCAGAGCGCATGCGTAAAATGTAGTATCCGTGGATTAGGAAATTAATCCTCCAAATTCGGGGGATCAGAAATATGGGATTAAAATGAGCTGAAAGACACGGATTCTCATTGAAGAATACGAGAATGCTGATTCGCGGTTAGATCCGAGTATTAAAATCGTGGTGAATATGGCCCTAAATGAAATTATTAATCCCTCTGGTGCTAAAATTTTTAACTAATATTTTATTTGCTCAAATAAATTGCTATCTCTTCATCATGTCCAATGACCGACTTTGGTGTAGCAGTTGTTATATTCTTATAATAAGTAAAGGAAGTTTTGTGGAAGAAAAAGCCTTCGATCTTCATATTTGAACAGATATATCAATATAGACCATGCCTTTATCAATTTTCACTAGTTGAACAGCCATATTCACCAAACATAAAGTAAAATGCGGATCAAGAAATCTAAGAATTACGGATTTAGAAGTCTTGACAGTTTATTCATAAATTTGTCTCTCAAGTGTCTCGACTATTAAATTTTCCAAACATTTGAACTTTTCTTACTTTTATATATTTAACTATAAACACTTCTGTTTATTTTAGTAGTCCCTTACCCCCTATATAATAATAGCCTAAGTTATCTGTCCGTCCGTCCTCGAATTTATGACGCGTTTGTACCTGAATTACATAGAGGCATCCATATTGGATTCTTGATGAGGTAGGTTTAACAAAATTCAGATCGAGTCTTTAAAACGTTCAAATCCTAACCTTCTCCCCTTTTCAAGCTTTTAATACCATTATTTCAAGCCCTAATTTCCCTGGTTAAGAGCAGGCGATTAAACAAAGTTTGTCACATACTAAATAGATAAAAATAATTTTTTTTTCTAGCATTATGACGTCATTCCTTTAACCATCTCACCTAATCATTTTAATGATAAACTATTTAAATGTCGTCTGCATTATTTTCATACTTTTTATCCCTGAACTTAGATAATACGCAAATAATTTTCTTTAATATTTGGCTTAAATAATAGATTAGGTGCATATGTGATAATTTTAAATTTAATCATCGATTTTTTTTTGCTTCAACGAAAATATTATCCCCGGTATTAATAAATTATTGACATGAAAGTCTAGGAGTCTAATTCACGGAATAATAAATATCTAGCGTTTAAGGTATATATCTTTGAAAATTAAAAAGTTTGTTAGCTAGTGTGTTTGTTTTCTATACATAACCAAACGGTTAGCAATCAATTCGCTAAATTTTGGTCATCATTCATATATACCACCAAATAATCACTGTCAATATTCAAACCTGTGTTGGCCGAACGATGGCCGAATGGCTAGGGTGCTGGCCTTCGGAACCGGAGTTCGTGGGTTCGAATCCCACTATGGCATGGATGTTCGTAGCCGTTCGGAATCGGCTTTAAGCAGTAGGTCCCGGTCTCATTAGCCCTCGTGTGCAAAACAGTAGACCGTAACGCTCCAAACCAAACCTGTGTTGTTCATCCTATCATGTTATATGACAAGATAAATTGAAATTGGCAACTGACATACTGTCAGTAAAGATAAACAAATTGTTGAGGGTGTACTAAATAATTCTCCTTCCAAAAATAAACCATTTTTTTAAATCTCATAGGGTACTTCACAATTCTGGAAAATTAAAAATTTTGCTGATCCTGTCAGATGACGGGCTGTATGCTAGTTTGCAATGTCTATTATAGAACAAAGTTATAGGGAAATGTTTATTTTTTTTGTTCCTATGTATAATATTAAATTTAAAAATTTCCCCTCAGATCTCACATATTTCTATGCACTACATCTTATAATCTACTTCTGTCAATTCCGGAAATTTCGTGTATTAGTATGAGGAAATATAGGGTGACTACCATAGTAATGGAAGCTGTTACGATAGTATTGATCAAACAGAGAATAACACATGAATTACGAAATCCAGAGATTAAGTCTAGTCGAGGGTTGCCCAGATTCTTCCGTATGTGATAACCACGAATGGAGGATTTTCTGTTTCTTGAATTAAGTCTTACTTATTTATAAGCTTATTCGTTATTGATTGACATAGCCATGTGACTATGTACACATTTAGGTTCCTGCATTGGTAGTATTTTAGGCATTTTACATTTGCAATAAGGATGGAAATAAATTTTAAGTGAAATTTTACCACCGTAAAAGGAGAAGTTTAATTCATTCAGTTGACAAATGTATGTATTAAAATATTCTATTTATTTATTACAAGCTGTAAAGTGAAAGCCCTTTTAGTGCACTGCCACATGTTAATAAAATAAAATGATTTTGAATTTAGAATTAAAATTTTAATGATACAAATTACTAAAATATTATAATACTATATACCGGGGAAAATAGGGCTTGAAATAATGACATTAAATTCTAGAAAAGGATGAAGGGGTGGATTTCGAAGGTTGCTAACCCTAACTCATTAAGAATTCAATATGGATGTCTCTACCCATTCCAGATCCAACCGCTTCATAAATTCGAGCATAGACGGGCAGATAGCTTAGGCTATTATTATATAAGGGATTTATAACCATTTTTATTAATTAACCCTTTAAGTGGTTTGCACGTACAATTTCGCCAAACCGATGATGTTTCCAAAGCGGTTGTCACGTACAATTTTCGACCTCCAAAAACGCTCCGAAAATGAATGTAATGTACATATCTTCAATGCTTTCCCTCATGTAGTTTTGCGGTAGCAGGGTCAGGTCGATTGTTTAGGAACTGCACCCCTCTTTGACGGACATTTATCGTGGGATGCACCCCTACCCCCTAAGAAACAAAGGCGCTGATAGATTTTCATGGCTTTGTAAATCTCTATTTCGAAGTATTTCGTTTGCGATAACAGATATATCTCTAATTGCACCACTTAAAAATCTTGGATGACTTTCGTAAAAAATATAAATAAGTCTCTCGAAGAATAATTTTATTTGTACTTTTAGAATCCATTATTTCTTATGGGATAATCGTCGAGACTTGACGACCTTTATGTGAATTAAAAATTAACAATCTGTAATATCTATTTATATATCTATTTATAACCGGGAGTAAAGGGACAATAACGAAGGTGAGTTTCTCGTAATCCATTCTAGTCTAAAGGGATGAAGGAAAAAAATCATCGAACACTTTAGCCACTGACACAGTTAAACTTTAGTGTATTTTTTCTTCCACTCGGAGGGTTAAAAACAACTTACTTAATAACTCTAAGAAGAATTCTAACTAAAATAATAACAAAATTATAATAATGATAATAACAATAATACTTCCACATGTTTAGCATGTATATAACAAAAATATTCTTTAGCACTCAAACGGTAAAACCGCAGTTTTCGAGACCCAATCCTTATGATCTCCAATCCGTGATCGAGTAATTATTTTAAGTATTACAGCTGTTACGCAATTCCTAAAGTATATTAATATTCAAATAGGCATCTCTAATTAACAGGATTCTAAATGACTAACAACCAGTGCCAGTACCAAAGAGAAATCTCTTGGATGTTAATATTTTCCCAACTCTATTTGAGACTAAAATGCACGAAATGCGAATTCCAAAAGCAACAAAGACGTCCAGGTTGCATAGCAAACAAACTCGATTGGAAAACTACGTCCTATTGTTCCATTAATCGTTTTACAGTTCTTTTGGGAATAACCTCTCGAGTATCCTTAATTAGTTGCACTCGGTATTTAGAATCCATGAATAAAACACAGTGTTTAAATATGAACATATCCTAAATATAAACTTACGATTATACCTATGCAAAGGAATAAACATATGTATTTAGATAGAGTACACACACACACACACACACACACACA
>CM063497.1:100598645-100606145 GCA_032207245.1 Pardosa pseudoannulata | reverse complement strand
CGAGGGCTAATAAGACCTGGACCTACTACTTAAAGCCGATTCCGAACGTCTACGAACATCCATGCGATAGTAGGATTCGAACCCATGAACTCCGTTCCGAAGGACAGTACCCTAACCATTCGGAAATCGTTCGTGTACGTTTTGCAACACGAGGGCTAATAAGACCGGTAACCCAACTTTAATCTGCTGATTCCACCTTTTCAAAAGAATCTGTGTCTACATTTAGTTTTATATTATTTTGGTACCCGTCCCTTCATGTGAAACCATTTTTTTGCATTTTAAATGTGCCTAATTCTTATTTGTTATAAAATTTTTAAATTAATTTGATTGGCTTCGGGGAAATTGCCGACGCCTGAAGGGCTTCACGGCCATATGGGCCCGGTTCGATGTTCGATTGGTTGCTGCTGTATGTCTTTGGATGGGTCAGCGTAAGACACACTTAAGTTTTTATATTTCTCTTAATCGCTTCCCTTACACATTTAAAAAAAATTGCAAAAAAATCATCACATTTTTTAAATTTTATTTTTAAATACGGGGAAACGAAACAAAACAAAATATGTAGGTTTTAAGTTGAAATTATTTACAGGTGTAAAAGCATATAGTTTTAATATTAGTTTACTATCCCCAGTTATCTCGGCCAATGGAAAAAAGTTAAATATTAGTCTTTGTATGATACTTGTTGAAGCAAGGCACACCACAAAGTGATACCTGACATTCTGTACATTGGTCTCGGGTCATATGTAGGTTTTTAGTTGGATTTTTAATTATACTATATGCTTTTGCAGGTGTAAAAGCATATAGTTTTAATATTAGTTTACTATCCCCAGTTATCTGGGCCAATGGAAAAAAGTTAAATATTAGTCTTTGTATGATACTTGCTGACGTAAGGCACACCACAAAGTGATACCTGACATTCTGTACATTGGTATCTGGTCACTTTTCTTTCTAGCACAAAGTAGATTGTCTCGTTGGATTTGATTTTTTTTCAGTAGCAGGAATAACATTATCTAAAAACACCATGAGATTAACCTGAGTGGTGAAGGACTAACTGGGACTTCCTAATAAGGCAGAAATCTCGTCACGATGACTTTTCGTAACTATCCTTCTTTATACATAACTAATAAACCATTCGACGTATACTATACAATAGGAAAAACCAAAGCTGGACATTCCATTTCATTTTCTCCAGGCTGAGAGAGACCGTGATAAAACAAATCATACTGACAAATTTTGCTTCGCCCAAGTTTTCTCGGGATAATAATTAATTGCAATATATCCGAACCCGAGATAACTCGGGATAATCAGGCAAGTGGTTAACAGCTATGATATTAAATGCAAAGATTGTATAGTTTTACAGTCTCAAATTTGAATATTTCAAGGGGTTTTATTTTAAATGATTGTAAAAGGTTCAGATTTTAAAAATGAAAAAAAAATTATTTTAAGGAATAAAAGTGATGATTTCCCTTAAAAATAAGTGAAGAATTATACCTAATAATTATAGTTTACAATATTTTAATTCAAGTTTTTAATTTGAGTGCATTTTGACTAAGATGCGTTTTAACTTAAAACTATTTATATTTTCATTAAAGATTTCTAAAAACTTGAGATATTTAATGCAATAGTTGTATATTTTACACGCTCAAATTCGAATATTTTCAAGTGGATTTATTTTAAGTGACTCAAAAAAGTTCAGATATTTCGAAAAACAAAATAAAAAAGACTTTCTAAGGTTTAAAAGTGATGATTCACCTTACAAATAAGTGGAGAATTATACCGAGTAATTATTGTTTACAAACTAAAAGTTTCAAATTAAATCCCCCCCCGAAAAATTGATTTTTTTTAAGGTTTAAAAGTTTTGATATCCCTTAAAAATAAGTGGAGAATTATACCTGGTAATTATTGTTTACAATATTTTTAGTTAGAGTTTTTAATTTGAGTGCATTTTGAGTAGAATGAATTTTAACTTAAAACTTTTCATATTTTCATTAAAGTTTTCTTAAAACTTATAATATTTAATACAATGATTGAATAGTTTTGCAAGCTCAAATTTGAATATTTCAAGGGATTGTATTTTAAGCGACTCAAAAAGATCCAGATATTTAAAAAAGTAAAAAACAATCAATTTTTTTGAAGGTTTAAAACTGATGATTCGCCTTAAAATAAGTGGAGAATTAGACCTAGTAATTATTGTTTACATTATTTTAATTAGAGTTTTTAATTTGAGTGCATTTTGAGTAAAATGCGTTTTAACTTAAAACTTTTCATATTTTCATTAAATTTTTTTAAAAACTTATGATATATTTTGTAATGATTGTATAGTTTTACAGGCTCAAATTCGAATATTTCAAGGGGTTTGTTTTAAACGACTCAAAAAGGTTAAAATATTTTAAACACTAACCCCCCCCCCAAAAAAAATCGATTTTTTAAGGTTTAAAAGTGATGATTCACCTTAAAAATTAGTGAAGAATTATACCGAGTAATTATTGTTTACAAACTAAAAGTTTAAAACGTTACTGTAAAAGTTTTAAATTAACCCCCCCCCGAAAAAAACAACAACCTAAAAATAGATTTTTTTAAGGTTTAAAACTTTTGATATCCCTTAAAAATAAGCGGAGAATTATACCTACTAATTATTGTTTACAATATTTTTAGTTAGAGTTTTTAATTTAAGTGCATTTTAACTTAAAACTTTTCATATTTTCATTAAAGTTTTCTTAAAACTTATGATATTTAATACAAAGATTGAATAATTTTACAGGCTCAAATTTGAATATTTCAAGGGATTTTATTTTAAGCTACTCAAAAAGATCCAGATATTTAAAAAAAGTAAAAAACAATCGTTTTTTTTGAAGGTTTAAATCTGAAGATTAGCCTTAAAAATAAGTTGAGAATTATACCTAGTAATTATTGTTCACAATATTTTAATTGGATCTTTTAATTTGAGGGTGTTTTGAGTAAAATGCATTTTAAATTAAAAATTTTCCTATTTTTCATTAAAGTTTTCTTTAAAATTATGATATTTAATGCAATGATTGTATAGTTTTGCAGGATCAAATTCGAATATTTCAAAGGGTTTTGTTTTAAACTACTCAAAAATATTAAAATATTTTGAACATTAACCCCCCCCCCAAAAAAAAAATTGATTTTTTATAAGGTTTAAAAGTAATGATATCCCTTAAAAATAAGTGGAGAATTATACCGAGTAATTATGGTTTACAAACTAAAAGTTTAAAACATTACTCTAAAAGTTTCAAATTAAACCCCTCCCCCCCAAAACCCCCCCCGAATAATTGATTTTTTTAAGGTTTAAAAGGGATGATATCCCTTAAAAATAAGTGGAGAATTATACCTGGTAATTATTGTTTACAATACTTTTAATTAGAGTTTTTAAAACTTTTCATATTTTTATTAAAGCTTTCTTAAAACATATGATATTTAATATAAGGATTAAATAGTTTTACAGGTTCAAATTTGAATATTTCGAGGGGTTTTATTTTAAACGAGTCAAAAAGATTCACATGTTTTGAAAAAGCAAAAAAAAAAAAAGAAATAAAATTGATTTTTTTTAAGGTTTAAAAGTGATGATTCCCTTTAAAAATAAGTGGACAATTAAATGTAGTAATTCTGGTTTACAATATTTTAATTAGAGTTTTTAATTTGAGTGTATTTTGAGTAAAACACATCTTAAAATAAAACTTTTCATATTTTCATTAAAGTTTTCTTAAAAATTATAATATTTAATGCTAAGATAGTATTGTTTTACAAGCTCAAATTTGAATATTTCAAAGGGTTTTATTTTAAATGACCCTAAAAGGTTCAGATTTTTAAAATGAAAAAAAAAATCGATTTTTTAACGTTAAAAAGTGATGATTCTCCTTAAAAATAAGTGGAGAATTATACCTAGTAATTATTGTTTACAATATTTTAATTAGAGGTTTTAATTTGAGTGTATTTTGAGTAAAACGCATTTTAAAATAAAACTTTTCATATTTTGATTAAAGTTTTCTTGAAAATTATGATATTTAATGCCAAGATTGTATAGTTTTACAGATTCCAATTTGAATATTTCAAAGGGTTTTATTTTAAAGGAATCTAAAAGGTTCAGATTTTAAAAATGAAAAAAAAATCGATTTTTAACGTTAAAAAGTGATGATTCTCCTTAAATATAACTGCATAATCATACCTAGTAGTTATTGATTACAATATTTTAATAAGAGCTTTTAATTTGATTGCATTTTGAATAAATTGCATTTTAACTTCAAACTTTTCATATTTTATCAAAGTCCTCTTAAAACTTATTATATTTAATGCAATTATTGTATAGTTTAACAGGCTGAAATTTTAATATTTAAAGGGGTTTTATTTTAAATGACTGTATAAGGTTCAGATTTTAAAAATGAAAAAAAAAATCGATTTTTTTAAGGTTTAAAAGTGACGATTCGTCATAAAAATAAGTGGAGAATCATACCTAGTAATTATTGTATACAATATTTTTAGTTAGATAAATTAAGATATTATTATATAAGGGATTACATTAATTAGTAGGATCTAAATCGCTTCATGAAGTTGAAGAAATACGAAAAAAAATCTTCTATTTAAAAATTCTTAAAGAGGAAGTGTCCCTTTATGATACAAATGAGGAATTTTCATGTTTTCTAATTTTAATTTTAAACGATAGAAGACAATAAAGTAAGCAGGACAGTAGCTATTTTTTTTCATTTAGGGGCTTAATTAGTGATTTCTAATGGGTTTTATAGCGGACTCTTTAACGTCTCTCAAAAACGATACTTTTCCTCCGCCGAGTTTGTGACGTCATCGTTCACGTTGACACCGACCGCCTATGCTGTTTACATGTTAAAAGGTGAC
The DNA here is from genome assembly GCA_032207245.1 of Pardosa pseudoannulata. Taxonomy (NCBI): domain Eukaryota; kingdom Metazoa; phylum Arthropoda; class Arachnida; order Araneae; family Lycosidae; genus Pardosa; species Pardosa pseudoannulata. Next base: position 100,601,279 of record CM063497.1, on the reverse strand, counting down.
TTTTAAATTTGTTTCTGTGTGAAGTATCGCGTATAATAGAAATTTTTTATTATGTCTGGCATTAAAAAATCATATTATAAATATTGTATTGTGCCACTCTGTAAAAATACAACAAATAATTGCAATGAGAAGATATTTTTCAGCGTTCCGAAAGACCCACATACACGTAAAATCTGGACAAATGCAATGAAAAGGGATGAGAAATTAAACCCCATATTATCATATAAATCATTTCTATGTGTTTGTGAAGACCATTTTTCGGTAAATAAATGCTTGCTTTTGTTTAAATATTACTAATTTAGAACAATTAAAGTATATAAAAATACATCTATACCTTTAAAAGGACTGTTGATTAACCAGTACTATTTAACTTTTAAAACTGCTAATTTTCGAGTATTATCACAGAGTTCAAGTACAATAAATGTTTGATAAAGCATATAAATATCGTAAAACATATAGATATCTAAAGCATATAATTATCTAATAAATAACTCGGGGGAGGGGAAGATTATGTATTTTTAAGGTATTATAAATATTTTCTTCAGATATGCATACTTTCTTATGTGTATCAATTCACAGTGATATTTTTCGGTTAAATTGGTGACTAATTTGAAAAAAGTATATAATATTTATAAATACTTACAATGATATTACTTTAAAAATTAATTTTAATTTCAGAAAATTTATACATTTTTCAATTTAACATTAATATTAAAGGCAATAAAATTGTATTGCTATTTAAAAAATCATAAATAATTAAGTAAAGCCTTTTAAAGATTGTAAATTTCTTTTCATGAAATTTAAAATACTTAAGAATTGGTTTGGTTTTGGAGCTCTACGCTCTATTTTTTGCAACACGAGGGCTAGTTGGTCCAGGTCTCATAATAAATACCTCATCTAATTTTATTTTAATATATTACATCATCTCTATTTATAAAAAGCGATGCTACTACAAATATGTGAATATGATATATGTATATTTATTTGACTACAAACAGAAGAGCTGTGATTAGCATGAATAAAATATTAATACATGTTAAGTAAAATTAGATAAATATATAAATGATTTTACATACCTTTGGGTTTTAATTCCCCGTATTTCTGCTCCCATAAAATCCAGGTTTTTTTTCAGAAAGAAAACATAGACATGCTGTTAATTTTTGGGAGGTTGTCTGACTGTCCTTTGGTAAATCCAGGTAGAAGAGACATTTATGACAAATTGAGATAACTAAGCTATCTAGATCGATAAAATAAACCTTCAGGTTTAAATAAAAATTAATTTTGATAGCTAGAAAATTTCAGGAACTTGCAAAAACAAAATCGGAAAATAGTGCGCGCTTACAAGCAATAAGAAAATATTGGACAACCTGAACAATGACGTCACAACCAATCACGGAGCGTTTTGATGTCACGTGATTTTCGCTTAACTTAAAATTAATTTTTTAAATGATGGACCCAGTTATTTACATTTTTTGAGAACATTTTTGGAATCTACGAGTCTGGAATTATCAGAAAAATACTAAGTTGTTCGAATCCCCCACATGTGCAAATTCCTCATAACAGTTTAGATTAAAAAAAACCATTCTATATCCATATTACTACATTTAACCTTTTTCTACATTTTACCTACTCATTGTTTACCCGAATTTCCATGCTAAATCCCATTAAGCTCCATGAAGTCAACTCAGAATGTATAGAAAACGTATACACACATACAAAGGATTTATAAATATAGATAGGTTAGGCTGAATACCAATTTCACGGTGACGCAAAATTCTAATGCATTTTTTCTAATGCTTGTAAAATACTAAACTTGTTTTGTGAATTTCCCACAAACCTGGATTTTAATTTCAGACATATCTGTTAAATCTCTCTCTAGAATAGCTATGCAATTACAATTTCATATAATAGTTGGTTAATATTCAGTAGTTGGTTGACAAAAAATTCTTCTTCTGTAATGCATTTAATTTTCTTGACTCTCAGATGCATTTTCTCAGCATGTTATTGATTTCTACATTAATTGTATTGCTTAAGGTATCCGTCTACGTCCGGAGAAATTTTTTTCTTTAAACCTAGAAACTAGTTCATGTTTTTACATTTTTAGATTTATTTTTTAGATTATCATAGAGAATTGCACTTAAAAAATTTATTCCTGGAGAAGTTTTTATAAAATTTCTAACAAATGAAGAAAATTTAGTAAAAAACTCGGTTTTTTTTCAAAAGGTCTAATTTTTTAATAAATTAAATTATTTCAATATTTTTTGATGCAACACATTTCTTATACACTGGACTAGTGAATCACCTAAAATCTTTGCTTAATTTACATTTGGTAAAAAATTTTGGTCCTTCAAAATCATACACATTGAATTTTTAACGAATTTTCATTACTTTTATATCTAACTATGAGTGTAACATCATTAAAAATTATCCAAATTTAAAGCTTTTAGGTCATTTACTAGTAAATACTATCAAAAGCATTCATAATTTTCAACAAAATATTTTAAGAACTTTTTGAGAAATCACATTTTAAGTTTCAACATTTTATTAAAAATACCGTTCTGAGAAAAACGCATTTGAAGTTTATGAAAGCAACTTTAACTATTAAAAAATTAAAACACATGTTTAAAATTCCCC
>CM063497.1:100583645-100588645 GCA_032207245.1 Pardosa pseudoannulata | reverse complement strand
TCTTTCATTTTTACTAAATTAAAAAAAATCTTTTTTTTTTAAATTTCTAATAGGTTATTTTTTAAATTTTATTTTTAATTAGATATTTTTCATTTATATTTCTGTTTGATAGAAGCGAATGTTTTATTTTCATTCTAGAGATTACTATGAAATTAAAATAATCTTGATATATCCAATTTCTCATTAAATGTTAAAATTATGTTAGTAGGTTTTCATTTTATGTATTAATATAACCAATACAATCATTGATTTAAGGAAATCACTGAAACGCAATCATTCATTTAATTGGACCATTAAAATTAATATCGTTAATTTAAATGATTCGTTAAAATTGAAATTAACTATCAAATTCAACACTAAGTTATATCATCATTTTTAAAAAAGTATCAGCACTGAATAATTTTATGAATTATGAAAATATTTTTAAATCTGTTTTACGATCAAAATGTAAAAAAATCATACACACATATATTCATACTCCTGAACTGTGTTTATACAAATGTACATATATCTGTACACAATCGTATATCTTTATTGTGTATATCGGCATGTCTATCACTATGTAAACATATACATGCTTTTATATATGCAAACACACATATATGGATATATATATATATATATATATATATATATATATATATATATATATATATATATATATATATATAATATATGTATATATATCATATGTATATATGTATATGTATATATATATGTATATATATGTATATGTATATATATATGTATATATATGTATATGTATATGTATATATTTATGTATATATATATATGTATATATATGTATATATATGTATATTTATCTATATCTATATGTATATGTATATATGTATATCTATATGCATATGTATATATGTATATGTATATGTATATGTACATGTATATATATATATGTATAGGCATTTATGTATATTTGTATACGTATATATATATATACATACATACATATAATATATGTATACACATATACACATATATATGTACATACACACACACACACACACATATATATATATATATATATATATATGTATATATATATATATATATATATATATATATATATATATATATATATATATATTTATATATGTATATATATGAATAAATTTGTGCACTTATAAATTTTCAAAGACACATTATGCTATTATACATTAAGAACTTCTTGAAAACGATTAATAGCTACACCGATGGAAGTTTGCATTACTTTTATAATGATAATGAAATATAAAATATTTATAATATAAAATATTAAATATATTTAAATAAACATACAATAATTCACAAAATAATTGAAATCACGGAAACACATTTTCGGGAAACAACCTTTTATGTAACACAAAATCTACAGCATTTAAATGGGAAACAGAAAATGGTGTTTAACTTTTTTTAAGCTCAGTAAGCTTTTTTAAGTTCATTATTGAGCAAATGAATTTTTGATATCATTTAGTTCAAAATACTCAGTTCGATGATATAAGCTTTATTAAAATTGAAATAATCTTTTAAAGGGAACTAATTATTCAAAGATAATTAACGAATTTCAGGTATTCAGCTAATTTAGGGAGTATTTAATTTTTTATTGAGTACTTTTGTGATTTCAGAATTTTATTTAAAATATTTTTACGATTTGAAGGAAAATTAGTTTGCGTACATACCTTCATGCTTGTGTATATATATGTATATATATATATATATATATATATATATATATATATAATATATATATATATATATATAAATGAATAAATATGCGTACTTATTACTTTCTCAAAAAGAAAGGAACATTGTGTTATTAGTGGCAAACAAATTTAAAATTTTTAATATCTTTAAAATTATTTATTCACTAAAAACCAACACAGCTTCAGATCTAAGTGTAATTAAAAATATACATATAAGAAAACTGTACTCATTTACTAAATGGGCACAAATCTGATTCTTAAGCAGATAATGAATGCCTATATCTCAAATTGTTAGTGCAATTTGGCACATTTTGACCATGCCTGCTAAAACACGTAGATATATTCCCCTGAAAATCTGTATATAATTGTGCATTATCTATGGTTTCTCTATTTAAAAAGCCTTTTAATTTTGTAAAAATAAAAATCATTAGCTATATATTGTAAAATGTTTAAAACTAGCATTAAATTTTATGTTTTACAATAAACATTTCAATAATTGATACAATTTATACATATTATTACAAACTATAAATGGCTATATGTAATCAAATGATTAAAACTAGCATTAAAATAGCTTTTTAACAATATATATTTCAGATATTATTGCAAATTATAAATAGCTATATATTATCAAATGATTAAAACTAGTACTAAATTATATGTTTTGCAATAAATATTTCAATAGTTAATACAAATTATACATATTATTACAAACTATAAATAGCTATATATTATCAAATGATTAAAACTAGTATTAAATTAGATTTTTAACAATATTTATATTAGATTTTAATACAAATTATACAAATTATTTCAGTTTATTAATAGCTATATATTATCAAATGATTAAACTAGCATTAAATTATATGTTTAACAATAAATGTTTTAATAATTAATAAAAATCATACAAATTATTACAAATTACATATAGCTATATATTATCAAATGATTAAACTAGTATTAAATAAAAATTTTAATGATAAATATTTAAAAAATTATTTCGAGGTATACAAATTATTACAAATTATAAATAGCTATATATTGTCAAATGATTAAAACTAGCATTATATTACATTTTTAACAACATATATTTTAGATATTAATACAAATTATTCAAATTATTGCAAATTATAAAAATCTATATATGTCAAATGATTAAACTAGAATTAAATTGTATATTTAACAATAAATATTTTAATAATGAATACAAATTATACAAATGATTAAAAAATTATAAACAGCTAAATATTATCAAATGATTAAAGTAGTATTAAATGAAATTTTTAACGATTAAATTTTAAAGTAGTATTAAAATTTAATACGAATTATACAAAATATTACAAATTACATATTACAAATTATAAACAGCTATATATTATCAAATGATTAAAACTAGCATTAAATTAGATTTTTAACAACATATATTTTAGATATTAATACAAATTATACAAATTACTGCAAATTATACATAGCTATATATTGTCAAATGATTAAACTAGCATTAAATTATATGTTTAACAATAACTATTTTAATAATTAATAGAAATTATTCAAATTATTCCAAATTATAAATAGTAAATAAAATGATTAAAGTAGTATTAAATGAAATTTTTAACGATAAATATTTAAAAATTTAATACAAATTATAAATAACTATATATCAAATGATTAAAACTTGCATTAAATTATATTTTAACAATAAATGTTTGACAAATCGACACAAATTATACAAATTATTACAAATCATAAATAGCTAATACAAATACATAATAGTAATAGCTATATAATATATAATAATAATAGAAAATATATAATAACATAAATAGCTAATGCAAGTTTTGTCAAACGATTAAAACTTGCATTAAATTGGAATTTTAAAGATACATTTTTTACAAACTAATAGAAAATTTCATATTTTGGCTAATTAAAAGTTGTATTATTTTCTTATAAATCAACAGTTATTTACTTATTCATCCCTGTTGTGTTCGGAAACAGTCGAATGCGTTTTCTTACAGATGACAGATCACCTGACTTGCTTCGTAACTAAATGGACAGCTGAATAAGATGTACAACCATTATCTTCCCTTCTATGAGAATAAAGAAAGAAAATCAACCCATTGGTCCGAAATATTCAAGATTCTGAAATAAACTACATCATGTGCAAAGAAAGAATATGATTTACTTTTTGTTGCCTTCTCTGAAAAACAAATACTTTGTAAATGAAAATTGTAAAAATATAAATGCTGTAAAAGGAAATACACACGGTGGAAACATTTGGAAAATTAGAGACTTATCAACAATTCATTCGTGAATTGCTCAATATTAAAATTATGTAATAAGGCTATTAGAACATATTGAAAAATATTTTTATTCCATAATAAAATTTGAAAAAAAAAAACAATAAATTGTTTATCGAATTGAAGGCTCCTTTAATAAATCTTGTAATTAATTTTTTTTACATAAAAATAAATCTTTGTAAAATTATTACAATTTTTATTTCAAAGTCTTTTTTTATACACAGTGGTACCTGTACTGAAAGGGACATAGTACCTTGCGATATTAAAATTTTTCTTTATACTACCCTATTTGATTCATCATGAAACGTAAAGTTCTGATCCTTTGAAAATGAGTTTTTAAGAAATTTTTAAACCCTTTCCGGAATAGTGTCAAACTGGGTATATAATCTTTTTATAAGTAAGAAAATATTTTTCGAATTTTTGGTTATAACTTCTTTTCTGAATTTTCTATCAATTTTCAATCAACATTTTCTATCAATAGATGGCAGCATCATGATTTAGCAATGTTTAGTGTTACATCAAAATTTTCTTTGTTAGAAAAGCACAAATTTTGCTTTTTCACGAATGACACCTTAGAAAAGTACATATCAAAACAACAACAGTACAACATTTTAACTATTTAAACTATTACACTTTTCCAACGAACGTTATCTATTTTCCCCAATGTAATTAAAATTTAAACAAGTAATATATAAAAATTTTTTTAAAAGTCAATTCCTACTTAAGCCAACAAAGAAAAATTTTATTTTAGTTAATTTTTATTATATAATTACAATTAATATAAATATGTATATACATATGACAGAATTGCAATATTAAGTGGCAAAATAGAAAGCCAATTTCCTTGCAATTTTCCATTTTCCTTTCTATATAGTGTGCTGGACTATTATTTTTGTTTGTTACGATTTATTCGCTTTTTATTTTTTCGTTTTTAATGTATAAAACTGATGGTAGTCTATAATTTCTCATTCTATCTATAATTTGCAATGCTTCCTTATTTTAA
>CM063497.1:100554488-100583545 GCA_032207245.1 Pardosa pseudoannulata | reverse complement strand
AATGGTTCACATGTTTTGTTATTAGTATGTGCTTTGTATCATATTGCATATTATAACTGTCGTTTTAAAAATAAGTTTCATTTTATTGTTAGATCTCATTAAGGAGTTTATATAATATAACATTTAATATCTGTAAGTTAAATGTATTCTAAGTTATGTTAAAGTTTCGTTTTTACTGTGTATTGCAACTTGGCTATTGTTGATAACTCACAAATTACAATTTCTGTTTTATCCTAAAGGAAAACTATTTATTATTATCACAATAAAAGATTAATGTATCCTTACTTCATTGATTTATAATGTGTTTTTAAGGGGCTTTATTAATAAAAGTTGATGTACAACTTCTTTCCCATACTACAATAGCAACTGGGAAATTTCTATGTAGAATCAATGTTATCTGCACTTTAACTTGTTTCTGATTTATCAACTTCATATTTTTTACGTCCTGAGCTCTTTTTCCAGATTTTCATATTAACTTTCTACAATTTAAAATTTTGAATGACGAAGCGTAAAGAAGACATATATGTAATAAAAATTAATCTACCAAAAGAAAATTTATAAATGTAAGAAAAAAAATTAATCTAAAGTAATCGACAGAAGCAATGTTTTTACACATTTTTATTATAAAAATATAACCTTTATTCAATGCTGTACTATTTTATAACAGGTAAGTTCTCATATAACCTGTAGAAAAGTGATTAAATAAACATGCTTAAAGTTTTTGAATAGCTATGTCTAACAGCCAAAAGTAGAAAAATCCCATCTAAATAAAATTTGCAAGCTCTTAAAATTATATAAATAAATTTTAATTAATAGATGCTTTAGGTAGAGGAACTTAAAAAAAACTGTATTTATACTTAAAGTTACATTTATGTATTCAGATATTTACAAATGTTTTATTAAAATATAACAGTAATTTTATAGCAAATGATAACTCAATTTATTAATAACAGTCACTTAACCATATCTTAAAAATGTAATAGATGATATAAATAGGTCTTCTAAATTATGTTTGCATGATTGTTTACTTCACTCCAAAAATATAATTTTAACTACTTATAAAATATTTCTGAATAACTACCCTAAAAAAGTGACTGAAAAATATATTGAAGAAGTTAAGGAAAAATCCAATAAGAGAAAAATAAAAAAATTCTTAAATATTTCTTGTAACAACATTTTTACTTTTTTTTCTGTATACTATTGAATTATGTTTCATTGTTTATGTAGTACAAATCAGAATCAGATATTATACGTAAATAAAACTGTAAAAATTTTGCCTCAGCATAATATTTTTGCATGAGTTTGTGAAATTTGTCAATGATAAATTGTTCTATGATTTTATACTAAGGCAGTGTTTTTTAACATTGCCTTTAATATAATCCTTAAGGATTTTATTTATTTTAACTTTAATGTGATCCGTAAAGTATCATATTTTATGAATAAAGATTAAGACATTTTATTTCCATGGGACCATTTAATAAAAGGTAAGTAAAAAGAAAAAAAAAAGATGCCAGTTGTGTAATTTTTTGCAAATGTTATTTCTTTGCTTAAAATTTTATCTATGTATCGTATCTGTTCTCGTGTAGTGTATGAAGTTATTTTGGTAACTAAAATTTAAATATAAATTGACACACAAATAAAATCTATAGCAAAATAATTTTCTACTAATAAATATTCAAGTTAATGAAATAATTGAATATCCTTAGTTTATTTTTTGAAAAAATATTTTGATAAGTACTAAAAGGCATAACACAATTTACTTGAGGATTATAGGAGGGAAACCGCCTTCGGCCGCCGCCATTTTTTTGGGCGAACAGGCCTTCTATATAGATGGCTGTGCGTAAAAGTCACCAGTGACATATGTCGACTGTAATATGGTAGCAGCTATGCACTTTCTCTATAGTCGGTGCATTATTGGTATATTTGGAGTATTTTTAATAATTTTACTTTTACGAAATTTACACAGGGGTTACTATATTTTTTTAATTAATCCCTCTAGATAGCTAAAAGTAATTGAAGGAAGAGCATCTTTAATAAGATTAAAAATGCTATATTATGAGAAAGAAGACTTATTTTGAATCGGATGTTAAAAGTGTACAGAGAAAGTGCATGTTTGTAAACAAATACGAGTGGTGACTACAACTCCACTTTTCATTGGCAAAACATGGCTTGTTTGCATTGTATCTTATGAGCTTCGATATGGATCCCGTATACAAAAAAAAACTCAATTTTATTTAAGAGAAAGGGAAGGAAACATCAAAAACTGGCCAAGTAATTCAAAATAGATTTTTTTAGCACTTAACAAAATTATATATATTTTAAAAAATTAAACTCTTTACACAACTAATTCAAATTAAATCAAAGTAGTTATACTTTGATTAGGATACTACTAAGTATCATAATCAAAGTATAACTACTTTGATTATGTTAACAGGAACAATAAACTATAACATAAATAAGAATCTAATAAAAATGAACAAAACCTGATCATTTTCAGAACAAAAAATAATTACATTTATAGGGGCAGTACTTCTCAGGAAAGCGTAGAAAATACATTTGAAATATGAAAAAAAATTAAGTAATAATAAAAAAAAATTCAGAGCATAGCAATTTTATATCATCTATTACATTACAGTAATGTTAACGTTTTATTACCATTCTGATTCAGAATTTCTGAAAATATTTGCCTCAAATTCTCGAAAAAGAATTTGGAGTTCAGTCTTGCCTTTTCAAAGCTTTTATACAAAGCATTCGCAATGTAGGATCTTCGGGAAAGAAATAAAATCCAATATTTTTATTTTTTTAAACACTTAGTACAGCTATACGTACAATGGTTTACCATTTTCAGAGAATTAACAAAATTAAAACCCCAGTAACAAGCACGATCCGTAGGAAATTCAAATGTTTTGCCAACGAGGAAGTTGAACTGCAATTTTTGCTGCACCTGACGTCATGCGCACATTCTCTGTTGTTTTTATTAAGAGTTTTATTTTTGAAATGGCAACATTAGTTGTCAATGTTTTCGTAAGAGTCTACCACTTCTGACAGGGATAAGGTCTCAAAATGTAATGGCAACCCTAAAAGCAGAAGTTCATGGTTGATGTTGTCAAAACTTTATAGCCTATCTCACTTAAGGTAACCTTTCAGTTTGCAATGGCAACCCTAATAGAGAAATTCAGGTTTGTTATTGACAAAGGTTTATCTCCTTTTATGGGATAAACAGCCAAAAAGTTTTTGGAGCATAACATTTCTGGAATTCTATCTGATAGTGGCTGCATTAAAATTCGCCTTTATCATGAATATAGTAAACCTTTATTTGAAGATAAACTGACAAGAATGCTGTTTTCGAAGATTAAAATATTTAATCTAGTTTAACATGGTCTTCAAATAAAATTTAATTTTATAATTCGGGTTATCTTTGTGGAAACCAAAGAAATTACTAGAGGAATTTAATAAGGTTTTATGAACTTAAAAATGCTTATGGTACTTTTCGAATTAGAGCTATTTTTATTAGTTCTTTTTTTTTCTGTGTAATATATATATAGAATATAATCACTTAAGTTCACTAATATATTTTTTCCTTTTATCTTAATTTAAAAGGTCCAATAATTTTTCCTTAATTTAAATTTATTAGCAGTAAGATAAGCTATTTACCTAACCCCCATTGTGCATTATGTTTTGCAGAAAGTTATGCTGTTTGACTTAAAATAGTTAATATTCTCTTTATTATCTAGTCATAAATTTATTCGTTATCATAATAAAAATGTATACAGTATTGAGACGTCGCTACACCCCATTGGATTCACAAAGAGGTTTTGTTAAATCCCAGGGCAGGGCGACACTCTGTCTGGGTTTTTCGCTCCGACCACGCCTTGAGATGAATTGGATAGTCGGACGGGACTACGAAATGCCAGACTGTGAGACGCTACCGAAGGAACCAATCAGAGGCGGAAAGAAAAAGCCAATGGCTCCTCGAGTTTTTTGCAGGAGAGTCCCCAGGACGGAAAACGAACAGACTTGTGGCGGTTGGTTTTTTTTTTTTTTTTTTAGAGCTTTTGTCCAGCTTTTGTGTGGGACTCGAGGAGACCGAGCTGTACAACGGCACCTGTCCGCAGATTGTTTTTTCGGGTTCGCCTCGAACCTGGGACTCCGCACCAGCCCTGTGATTTCCATTTTGAAAATTTGTATATACTCCATTTTAATCAAGAATAAACGTTGTCGTTGTTTCTAAGCTGTGCGACACCCCGAGGATAACGTGACGTTACAATATAATTTATTTTTTTTTTTATTATTTTTCTGTATCATTTAATCGTATCTTTTGTTTATTTAAAGCATTGTAGTCACAAGTACACATAACCACAATTGAAATATTAACTAGTGGGAAATATGTGTAAAATATCTTTTTTTAACTTTGAGGTATTTATGACTCATGATCATGATTTGTGATCACATTTTTTTTTTAATTTTTTTATAATTTTTTTTTAAATTTTTTTAAAAAAATTTTTAAACTTTTTTATTTATTTTTTATTTATTTTTTTTTTATTTTTTTATTTTTATTTATTTATTTATTTATTTTTAATTTTTATTAATTAAAAAAAAATTATTATTTTTTTATTTGAATATTTTTTTCTAAATTTTTTTTGTATTTTTTTTAATTTATTTATTTATTTATTTATTTATTTATTTATTTAATTTTTTTTTTTATTTTTTTTGGTTATTTTTTGTAAATAAATTTTTTTTTCTTGAATTATTTTTTTGAAATTATTTTTTTTTTTTAATTTCTCGACGTTTTATTTATTTCGTTTGCCTTATTTATTTATTTCGTTTAATAATCGTATTAATTTGGTATATTTCCTTCATTTTGAATTCAATTGCGCCATTTATCTAATTTTGAATCGGTAATCCACCTATTCTTAATTAAGCTTGGCGACATTCGGTATATATTTCTTTTAGTTACGTGTTAAAAATCGCAATCCTTTCAGTTACTTCATTCATCTTATAAACGCTTTTAGGTAATATAATCGTTCTCGCAGTTTGATCTTATGTGCTTATTTCATTCTATGAATATTTGTTATTTTTCTTTCATTTTTAATTCAATTGCGTCTTTTTATTTATTTAATTTTCAGACCGCAATTCCACCTAATCATAATGAGGAATTGCCACATGTGGGGGATTCGAACAACTTAGTATATTTCTGATAATTCCAGATTCTAAAAATATTCTTAAAAATGTAAAAAACTGGATCCATCATTTTAAAAATTAGTTTTAAAGTTAAGCGAAAATCACGTGACATCAAAACGCTCCGTGATTGGTTGTGACTTCATCGTTCACGTTATCCAATATTTTCTCATTGCTTGTAAGCATGCACTATTTTCCGATTTTGTTTTTGCAAGCTCTTGGAATTTTCTTGTAACTATCAAAATTCATTTTTATTTAAACCTGAATCGATCTCGTTAGATGAATTATCTCAATTTGTTATAAATGTCTCTTCTACCTGAATTTACCAAAGGACAGTCGGACAACCTCCCAAAATTGACATGGTGTCAATGTTTTCGTTATTGGGGAAAAAACCCGGATTTTATGGGAGCAGAAATAAGGGGAATTAAAACCCAAAGGTATATAAAATCATTTATATATTTATCCAACTTTACGTAACATGTATTAAAATTTTATTCATGCTAATCACAGCTCTACTGGTTGTAGACATAGACAAGTCAAATAAACATACATATACACACTCACATCTGTAGTAGCACCGCTTTTTATAAATAGAGATGGATGTAATATTAAAATAAAAATTGGAGAAGGTGTTTATTGTGAGATCGGGAAAGGCAGGTCTCATTAGCCCTCGTGTTTCAAAATGCGCTCCGAAACCAAACTAATTCTTAGATATATTGAATTTGATGAAAAGAAATTTAAAATCTTTAAAAGGCTTATTATTTATAAATTTTTAAATAGCAATACAATTTTATAGCCTTTAAATTAAAAATATATAAAGTTTCTGAAATTTAACAGGGATGTTGTGCTTCTTCAAGCATTTCGGAGCAGCAAAAACTTAAAATTTGTATGAGGAGACAGCATTTTCGCAGCAGCCAAAATGTTGATTTGGAGCAAGAGAAAAAAATGTTGATTTCGAGCAGGATATAATGTTTTTGTAGCAGTTTTAAAGTAACGATTTAAAAAATAAATTTCAGTTTTTGAGGAGCCTGTCAAATAATTTAGAATGATTGGCATTCGGAACAGCCAAATATTCAATAATTGCTGGTATGGTTTGTTGGTTTTATAAAGGCAACACACATATATTTGTGTGTAATGAATTAGTATAATCATATAAAAGATTATAACAAAGTATTAGCGGTAAAAACCAAAGCTGGAGTAAGCTTCTTTATTACAGCTTCAGTACAAATTTATTAACAAGAAAGCATTCTTTACAGCTTGATGCTTAAAGAGTTGTTACACATTATTACAAGCAATATCAGTAGGGTATTTACTTTTCATTCCCAAAATCACGTGAAATACCACTAAAAAAAGGAAAGCCATCTTTTTTTCTTTAATGTAATGTAAAAGATATATCAAGATCAGAAAGAATTTGCTTAGTGGTAAAGATGATTTCATCTTTCAACGTGTTGGAAGAGTTCTGAACACGGATTAGTTTACAGAGGAGAATAATTCACAAGGTGGGAAGATGCAGATGGCAAAAGATAACACTTACAGATGAAGATACAAAAGATGTCATTTAAAGATGAAAAGGTGTAAATATAGAGGATAAAATGAACAGCAAAAAATAGATCAAGATTTGTGCATTGCTGCTCCAGCTTTAAAAGTTATTTTGATATGAGTTTCATCTCTCCATCTATTGTGAAACAATTAATGAACCTAAAAACCACTATTCCAAGTTAAAATTTTACTTGGAAAATAAAATGATAGTTTACATGAACACCTTCAGCAAGAAAGTGATACATAAGACTTCTCCCCCTAATGTTCTTTCAAGAATAGGTGATCACAAAAAATGCACTCCAATATCCCCTCATTCATAAATTATTTTTGTAAAATAACTGCATTTAAACTACTTTATTCAAAATTAACTAAATATAATCAAAAACTGAAAAATAATGAGGCAAAATGAAGCTTTCAATGCTTGATATAACTAATTTTAAGCATCCAATTACAGCTGTTACATTAAATAATTAAAGTTATTAAAATTATTCATCTTATTTTTCTCTAACTTTACTTAATTCTGCAGTCTATTTTTTTATTAGTCAACATCCTTTTATATCCTATACTAGATTTGTGTATCACTACAGTATGCATTAACCCCTTGAAGACCAGCAAGTAAATGCTACACGAGTCGAGAAAACAGTTACCGTTTACGCTATCTAGTAATTAAATCTAGCATTTAAAAATTAAAATAAAACTTTCAGATCTCCTATTAAGCATACGCGACGCTGGTCTCTCAACATCAACCGGAGATCATCGCGTGGAGGCGACGCTACACTGATAAGAGTGCGTCGCGAACAAGTTAAAACTGATGTAACGATATATCGTGAAATATTTATAAAACGTACTCCATCGCGACACTGATTTCTAAACTTTGAGTTCAGATCAAGATGTGAACGAACACCCGCATAGCTAAACCGATCGCCGATCTCTGACGTGAAATCGTCTTTCCGATATCATGACAGTATTAGAGTATACGAGGTATAGTGTTCCTAAAAATCACATAAACATAATCTTTCCGATTTTACAACTTCTAGTCACAGCGCATGCGCAATGAAACGTCCTTTTATATAAACGCCAAACGATGGCCGAATGGAAAAAGCATTACTCTTCGAATCCCACTATTTGTATGGATATTCGAAGTCATTCGAATCGGCTTTAAGCAGAAGGACATGGTCTCATTAGCCCTTGCATAGCGAAACAGTAGACAGTAGCACTCCAACTAACCGATATTTGAACATCATCTGTTCGATTTTGCGAGAGGCACATACGGTATGTCGTAATCCGCAATTTTTCTACATCGCGAAATCGTTATTTCGTCCCTAACTGAAGAATCCTGATAAACATTGGAAATAGAGAGACGCACGGAAAGTAGGAAAACCTCGACGATTCAGAAATGCAGAACTTCAAGTGTGGGGTCTGCGTCGAGAGTCATTCTTGTGATCTGCGTACGACCAGTGCATGAGATTCTTGTTGTGACATGTTTGTACAGGCTCGATTAGAACCAATTTTTTTCCGGTGGTAAAACGCGAAAATTTGTAAATTGGTTTTATATGAAATAAATGAAATAAATTTAAAAAAATAAAATAAATCTAAATATTCTAGAATGGTGAATTTCCATATTTACCCGATATGATTACCATTTTTAATAGGCTGCTAACAATACGTTACAGGAAGAGTATTGGTCCCCCAGAAGATGAAAAAATGATATCAATAGTCTCACCAATACGCGAATTTCTTTCCAATTTCGAAAAATTTACAAACAGCAAGAAAATTAAAAAAAAAAAAAAGCAGAATTTTCTAAAAGAATCGGAAATTTTCACAGACGCACTAAAATTTGCGAAAAAAAGAACAGAAATCAGCTGTAGAAATCAAGAAGCAGGAAAATTTCTATCGCTGTATATGCTAAAAAAGTATTTCTTTTCGTTGGGCACAAATTTAATTATTAATTAGATTTCTTTTTGTCAATCTTGAATCTGTAGTACGAAAGAGTAGCAGCATGTCTGAAGGATGAAATTGTTTCACGTACTTTACCTGACAAAGTAGGAAAAATAAATATGACACTCCACAGTCTAGAATTCAGTAACGTTCGGCAGGAAAAATTCCTCGTAAGTAGAACTAACATAATTACTTAACTTGCGAAAACTTCAAAAAATTGTAAAATGGCGCAGTTTCGGCACAATTTCTGCTAAAATACCGTTTTTGGAGCAGCTGGGCGCAGATATCAGAAATGGGCGCAGTTTGGCGCAATTGGCGCAGCCGCAACATCCCTGATTTAATTTAATTTTTAAAGTAATATCATTATTAAGTATTTAAAAAGTATACTTTTTGTTATTAATTTTTTTTGTAAATTATCATTGTGAATTGATGCACTTAAGAAAGTATGCATCTCTGAAGAAAATATTTATAATACCTTGAAAATACATAACCTTCCCCCCTCCCGAGTTATTTATTAGATAATTATATGCTTTCGATATTTATATGTTTTACGATATTTATATGCTTTATCAAACATTTATTGTGCTTGAACTCTATGTGTGCCGAACGAGGGTGTTGGCCTTCGGAACTGGAGTTCGTGGGTTCGAATCCCACAGTGGCATAAATGTTCGTAGCCGTTCGGAATCGGCTTTAAGCAGTAGGTCCCGGTCTCATTAGACCGTAGCGCTTCAAACCAAACTAGCTTGAACTCTGTGATAATACTCGAAAATGAGCAGTTTTAAAAGTTAAATAGCACTGGTTGTCCCGTTTGGGTTTCGAAATCAGACGTGTGATACTGAAGAATGTTCTCAATGGCGTTAATTAAATGCTCAAACCAGACGCCCTTTTAATATAAAACACTTTTTATTATATTTACGTATGCGAGATCTTTAAATGCACAGAAAATGTCACATAGAAGAATTTATGGCGTAAATAATATTAACATATTAAAGCACAAAAGCAACTCAAGAGCCATTTTTTCTCGCATACGAAAGAACAACCATGTTTTCACTAAAAAAAAAATCGTTCGTTGCCACTCGCAACTTACAGAGAAAAATAAAATAAAAAAGACAATATGTGGGTAGAACATCAATTTTAACAGACGATTTGACACTGGTTAATTATATATGTATTTTTATATGCTTTAATTGCTCTAAATTAGTAATATTTAAACAAAAACAAGCATTTACTTACCGAATAGTGGTCTTCACAAACCCATAGAGATGATTTATATAATAATTTAGGGTTTCATTTCTCATTCCTTTGCATAGCATTTGTCCAGATTATATATGTATGTGGATCTTTGGGAACGCTGAAAAATATCTTCATTGCAATTAGTTGTTGTATTTTTACAGAGCGGCACAATACAATATTTATAATATGATTTTTAATGCCAGATATAATAAAAAAAAATTTCTATTATATGCGATACTTTACACAGAAATAAATTTAAAAGTCGCCTTTTAACATATAAACAGCATAGGCGGTCGTTGTCTTCGTCACAGCCATCCATATAAAAGGACTGCGCACTCAAAGAAAATGGCGGAGTCCGAAGGCGGTTTCCTTTCTATAATCCGCAAATAAAATGTGTTATGCCTTTTACTACTCATGAAATATTTTTTTTTTGGTTCAAAAAATAAACTAAGGATATTCATTTAACTGAAGTGAATATTTATTAGTAGAAAAATTGTTATGCTATAAATATTTTATTTGTGAGCCAATTTATATTTTAATTACAGATATGATACATAGATAAAATTTTAAGCAAAGAAGTTACATCTGCAAAAAATTACAGAATTGACTTCTTTTATTTCTTTTTACTTACCTTGGTCCCATGGAAATAAAATATCTTAATCTTTATTCATAAAGTTAGGATCCATAAAGAATCGTATTAAAAGCAGTATTTAAAAAAACTGCATTAGTGTAAAATCATAGAGCAATTTATGCTGGGGAAAAAATGATTTCAAAATTTTTATTTACATGTAAATCTGATACTGATTTGTACTACATAAACAATGAAACATAATTCAACAGTATATAGAAAAAAAATGTAAAAATGTTAATCTATCAAGGATTCTTCTAAGAGTTTATAGCCTGTGAAAATTTGTCATTCATAATATTTTTCTCATACAAATTAAAATTACGTCAAGCCTTTAGCTATATGATGCTTGCTTTATATTTTTGTACAGTTTAAATTTAAAATACTTGCATTAAATCTTTCGTTATTACAATATATGGTACAGATGCATTATAGACGCCGTGTTTTTTCCTCGCCAAACTTGGCGATTTTATGGGGCGAGGACTGAGTTGCTGTATATGCCCTAACTTTGGTGGGGAATATGGAAGCTCCGATATGTTCTTATCCCCCCGATATGTTCTCATCCTATTGGTGCACGTGATTTTTGACTTCATTACCCGGCACTATATGAAAATTTGTTGTTCTAAATGTTCTTAGCTGTTCTTTTCGCTCCAGACGCGGAGTGGTAAGGTGTCACCTAGGTTAGGTAAGTAATTTAGTTATGCGGGGGTTTCCAGAAATTTGCATCTTAGCTGCTCTTTTAGTTTACAGTCGCTCTTTTTGTTTACAGGTTGTATTTTTTTTTTTATTTATTTTTTTTTTTTTTTGTTCTTATCATTTTCTGGGATTTAGTATTTTAGTTATGGTGGGTGTAGTTATTTCGGTTCTTACTATTATTTATTCTAAATCAAACAAGATGCTTTGGTTTGGAACATTTTGTTTTTGTTCTTATCATTTTCTGGAGTTTAGTTAATTTACTTATGACAAGTGAAGTTATTTCGGCTTTGAAATTGTTAAAAAGTATCAGTTATTTCGGTTTTGAAATTGTTAAAAAGTATCAATTATTTTGATTTTGAAAGTGTTAAAAAGTATCAAAATATTCTAAACCAAACAAGATTCTTTGGTTTGGAACATTTAATTTTTGTTCTTATCCATTTTCTGAGATTTAGTTAATTTAGTTATGACGGGTGAAGTTATTTCGGTTTTGAAATAGTTAAAAAGTATCAGGATATTCTAAGTTAATTGGTTTGGAACATTTTTGTTTTCTTCTTATTTTCTGGGATTTAGTAATTTTGGTGGTTTTCAGCTTTTTCAGGAGAGGATATAATATAACTCGGTTAAAAATACTTGGATAAAAAATAGAATACGCTCATATCTTTCTTACATGTTTTATTTTCACTCTCTCTAACCGTACTCTAGTTTAGTTTTTTAAAAATCTAACAACACTGATAAGTGTTGCCAAAATACAAAAAGGAAAAGCTTTAAAAACACAAAATAATAATTTACAAAAGTAATATTTACAGTTAAGGATTAATTCTAAATTAAATATACCGTTACAATTTAATTATGGCAGATGTAGTTTCGTTTCTTACTATTTTTGAAATTGTTAAAAAATATTAAATCCAAATCTGAGGAGTTTTTTTTTAAGTTTTTTAAGGGAGGTGGGAGTGTTGAAAAATGTTTCTGGCGCTACCCTTTCCAATTTTCATTTGTTATTAAGTTAATTTTGCATTTCTTTTATTACAAGGGGGGGAACTCCCCCCTCACATTCTTCATTATATTAATGCTTATTAAAATGCTATATATTGTGTTTATTCTGTTGACACATATCATAAATATTACTAATCTGTTAACGGTAAAAAAATGAAGATTATTATGCTAAATGTATTTTAGTAATGCTTTAAATTGTTAATCTGTTTTTTTTCTTTTAAAGTTTAGTTTTGTTAATGTTGTGTTTCAAATATGCCACGTGACAGCCTTTTTTTTTTTTTTTTTAAATCTTTTAGAAAATGTGTACCGCCGCCATGTTTTTCTACTTGGCGATTTTTCAAAACACACGTTTTTCTGTTGGTCGCCAAAAAAACATGGCGGACGGGACCGGCGTCTATAATGCATCTGTTCCTCAACTTCTTGTATATGTGTCAAAACATTATCAGCTAAACATTGCTGAATCCTTCTTTTTTTCTTCCCAGATTTTCTTTTCATTGCCGCTGATACATTTAGATGAGGTGTAGATTTACTTATTAAGCTTGGAAAAGCATTTGGAATTAAAATTGGACTGGCAAGGGGAATTTTATGGACTTTCCCATCTGTATCAGTCCACAGTGTCTTCCCAAATAGTCATTTTTTTTTTTAAATTTCTAATGGCAAAGCAGGTTACAATTATAAAAATAACAATTGTGGAACAACTACACAAGTAACAAAAGTAACATTGACCGAAGTCATTGCCTCAAGCGTTCTCTGGCTCTCCAACACAGGGTAGTCTCGGAGTCAGAAGAACCGCGAAGTGCCCTGCATCGACGCAGATGACCTCTATTTAAAAGGTCACATAAAGAACAAAGGGGAGAGTAAAAAATGCCAATTCTATGAAGATGTTCCCTTAGGCAGTCATGTCCTGTCACTAACGGCCACTCCCTCACTTCGAGGACGATCGGTAATGTTGGCGAGGTCTTCAGTTTAACACGATCTTGCATTTGGGATTCGAATTTCATATTCAAAGCTTGTTTCCAAAAGAGCTTTTTTGGGTGAAAAGACAGTCCAGAAGCATTTGTTAGCTAGCTGCACCTTTACGTGCGAGAAGATCAGCTTTACTTTTCATGGATAACCCCCCTCTCTCACTCTCTCTCTATATATATATGTATATATATATATATATATATCTATATATATATATATATATATATATATATATATATATATATATATATATATGTCATGCCTGGGTGTTAAATAAACAAACAGTCGGGCTATTTGTTGTCTTTCCAATTCATCCTTTATTCTTCTCCAGACATGAGATATTCAAAAGGAAATACGATCGACTGCAGATCTGTACTCTAAGATGCTAGCATAAAAAGGTGAGCGTCTGCTATTGAGCTAGAATGCGAATTGAATGTCTTACTCTTAAAACTAAAAACTCCTATCCAAAGGGGGTTTCCTTGGGGGGTTTCTTTGGGGCTCTGCTTGTGACCATTTAGATTCCCTGAGGGCGTGTGCTGGGCGCTATAGGATCTTTCCTATTGGCCGTTGCTTTCCCGCCTCGCTTGGACAGACAACGTGGGGTCTGTTTTGAGATGTTTTCACCACAGGTTGGGGGAACTTAAATTATTTGACAGTCTAGTGTCAGACTGGGCTTAACTTCTTTAACTTACGATTTCTGTAATGTCAAAGGGGGATTAAGATTTGCTGTTTATGGGATGCAGGTGTTACACATCTGTTTGTTAGCTATGGTCTGGTGGTTAAAGCTGTTTACTTCTCACATTTAGGGGGTCTTTTCTATTACTTTTTATCTTCGGGGGTGTTATTCTTCGATCTGTTTTCCTTCCATTACAATATTCCTCGATCTGTTTTCCCTACATTACAATATTCCCCCCTTCTGAAAAAGGGCGGACAAATCTGCAAGTTTTGTTCGACCGTCGAACGTACTTCCTTTACATTTTGAATATAGCTGAATACATACAGAATCTTTTTCTTACAATAATCAGGTAACACATTTTCATTACAGGTGATATATCATATAAATCACGTACTTACAATAACACTATAATAATAACACATAAACACAGTAATACAAATATAACATAATTAGTTTCTTCCTACTTAATTGACATATGACTTAAAATATAAGAAGACACACAATAATAATTTCCTAACATGATATGACATCAAAATTTATTCTATTCCTCAAACCTTTCTGCAAAATAAGTTTAGACAAAAGTATTCTCTAACTTTGATTGTTAGTCACGACCATTTTTTCGATGATAAATATAACAATGAGGCATATAGTTTTTCTAAGTTAGACAGCATACATAGAAAAATATGGTTGTCAATTATGTCAATTTTACAATTTCTTCAACAAGACAGGAATATTAATATTTACAATTTCAACAATTCTTCATTGTTTTTTAATTCAGATGTTATAATTTACTTCTTAATTATTTGTTATCATTTAATTCTCATTCTTTCTTTAATTTCATGATCTCAGGACTGAGCTAGATCGAGTGCGTCAGATGTATTCCCATCAAATCTATCTTTTACGTAACATTCGCCATTCCATAATTTATCTATTAAACTACACATGATTGAAAATTGGCTGTTCCTCTCAGAAGATGTGTGTTACACAATTCACACATGTCCGTGGGAAAGCTACGAGACAAATGACGAAAGTAGGTGGTGCTCTAATTAGAGATCACTCCTGCTTGGCCTGCCTATAAATTTTCATGTGTACTTAACTTCTATTCCTCATACTTTTGCCAACTAAATATAAAGGTAGGTGACCCATGGTAAAACAGCTTGTTTAGGTAACTTGTATTAGATTTCAAGTTAGCCGTTTGCCTGCCTCCATCGGTTCCTATAATTTAGCCCCGTGATTTAGATTTTAGTTCATGTCTACTCACACTCGACCTTTCTCCTTCACCAATTTTATTATAATTAAACCTTCTCTTATCCAATGAGACCATTTATTCAATTGTTTTTACTTATGTAACTAGGTCATTTTAACCTAATAACACATGGTACTTTTTCTCTAATAAAAATATGTTAATTTTAATTTAATAAAAATATTTGACACCTTAATAATCATCTGTCTAGGATTTGCTCATTAATATAAATTTCACATTCACTAATCAGTTTAAAATACAGAGGTAATACGATCTCGAATAACACTTGATAATAATAATAATAATAAAAATAATATACTACAAATTGTTCAAACATCCTATACAAAATTGGCAACATATCGTTATACATAATAGCAAGAGTAGACTTCATGTACAAAAACAAATAACAAAAAAAAACACAACACAGTACACACGAATTGACGCTTCTCAATTGTGAGAGAAAACTGTGGGGGGTATGAGGTTAATGACCTACAGAGGGATGGGGGTTGAACCAACACCTCCTTGTTGATTGACCGCGACGAAATTCTCCCTCGCTCCGCTCCTTAGTGGAAACGGTTGTGACGTCACACTCTCTTTGACCCACATTGGAAGGTAGTTTCGTTTTTGGTTACTCTGCTTCTTAAGGGACACGGCATTCACAACGCATTATGCTACATAATCATGATTTATAAATTTTGATACATTTTTATTTTTGCAATTTCTTATTATTATTTATATTTTTTTTTTCAACACAAAAGAGAATAATTTACCGTTACACACAAAAAGATTAAAAGATCACTCAGGTATCCTGGGTTTGTGAGGCCCATGTTCACCACAAGACGGTAAACCCTTGGGAGGTTAAAACCAATATCCAACTAAATCAATATCCAACTAAACTCTCTCTCTCTCTTTTTTTTTTTTTTTTTTTTTTTTTTGTCAAACCATTAATGTTTGTTTTCAATATTTCGGACCCTAGACCCTGACTGGAATTTTTGACGGTTGTAAATGGAAGTCACTCTGTTGTACAAACGGTCTTAATCTCGTGGAGTGGACAATGGAGGTCATTTTCTTTGATCCTGGCTGTTGCCTGTCAATTTCATAAGTAACACTTGAGATTTTACGAACTATAGAAAACGGTCCAATTCTCTCGGCATTTAGTTTAGATGTGTTAGGATAACGAAACAATTGTAGGCTTACTTTCTCTCCTGGTTTGAATTCACGTAATTTAAATTTTTTATCGTAGACTCTTTTATTGACCTCGTGACTTTGTTTGGTCCTCATTAGTGCTATTTCCCGAGCTTGTTCGACTGGAGGATAACTGTGATTTTGCACTGCTAGGGGTGGGAGGTGAGGTAGTTTTTCCAAACATCAAGTACGCGGGAGTGAATTTAGTTACTGAGTGTGGCGTGTTATTATACTCATGTGTGACACGTTCAACGAGTTTTGTCCAAGCTAGCTTCCTAGCGTCAGTATTTATCTTACATCTTATGCGTGTGATTAGAGTTTGATTTAATCTTTCAACCTTCCCATTAGTCTGCGGGTGATTAGGTGAAGTTAACAACTGTGTTACTTTATTATTTCTTAAGAAATGCTTGAATTTTGGTGATGTGAAGGCCGGATTTCTGTCGCTTAGTAATTTAATTGGTGTTTGAATTTGGAATATTTGTTTTAAGCAGTTAATATACGTATCTGTAGTCATACTTCTAGATGGAAATGTCCATGCGAAGCGAGTGGCATGATCGACTATGATATGTAAATATTGTTTTTTGGAGTCTGCATAATGTAGCCCTCCAACAGTATCTATTGCTAATAGTGCGAAAGGTTCACTAACGAATGGGAGTGCTTCTAATTGGCCAATTTTCTTCTGGGTAGACTTTTTATTGAATTGACAAGTTTCACAGTGTTTATTAAAATTTACAACGTCTTTTATAATATCGGCCCAATAATAATACGGGGAAATTAAATTTAGCATGGATTTGATACCTGGATGTCCAAAATCATCATGTGCCTTAGTCAGTAATTTAAGACGTAAGGTTGATGGGACTACTATTTTCGTAAGACCCTGTTTCTTTACTGTCCATAAGTTCTGTATTTTGGTGAAATTTGGCCCGTTGGTGTTTTCGTTTCTTTGATGTTCTGCGATCTCGTCCGGTTCAAGTAATTGTTTTGGTGAAGCTTCTGTCATAGTTGTAAAGTGGCAGGTCGGATTGCGGGATAGCATGTCCGCTTCATAATTCGTTTTTCCTTTTTGATATTTCACCTCAAATTGGTACATAGACAATTTTAGGGACCACCTGAATAGTCTACCTGTTGGATTTTTAATAGTTTTTAGCCAGACAAGTGCTGAATGATCGGTGTGGATGGTAAAAGGGGTGCCGTGTAAATAGCAATGAAATCGGTCGACCCCATCAACAATTGCTAAACATTCTAACTCTGAAATTGTATAATTTTTTTCATAGGATCTTAAAGTTCTGGAATGAAAGGCTATCGGACACATTTTTCCATCCGGCTGAACCTGTTTGAGCACTGCTCCGACACCTGCTGTACTCGCATCAACAAACAGATGGATCGGATAATTTGGATTAAACAATTTAAGAATAGGTTTTGAGATCAGTGCATCCTTTAATTTTTGGAAAGAGTTTTGACAATCGGTGGTCCATTTCCATGGCACATTCTTTTTTAATAAGTTATTTAGTGGAGCTCGGATACTGGAATAATTTTGAATAAATTTGTGATAAACGTTGATACTGCCAAGAAATCTCTGTAGTTGTTTAACATTTTTTGGTGGAATCAATTTTTTAATGGTTTCGACATTTGCATTAGCAGGTGAGAATGTACCATCTTCGATCTCATATCCGAGAAATTTTATTTTGGTTTGTGCAAATTGACATTTAGATAATTTTAATTTAATGTTTTCGGTTTGGCAAATTTGGAATATTTTTCTTAGATGTTTTATATGCTCGTCAATATTTTGCGAATAGACGATTATGTCGTCGAAGTAATTAAGCGCGAAATCAATTTTATTTTTTTGTAAAATCTGTCGTATGGCTCGCTGAAAAATTGCGGGCGAGTTGCGCCATCCAAAGGGTAGCCGCAACCACTCATACAAGCCAAAATTTGAAGTAAAAGCCAGTTTTTCGGTGTCCTCTTCATGTAATTTAATGTGCCAGTATCCTGATGCGAGGTCTAGTGTTGAAAAAATTTTTGCACTGGACAACAAATCTAATAATCCGTCTATGCGAGGAATCGCTTCACAATCAGGTGTAGTTACACTATTTAAACGTCGGTAGTCTATGCATAATCTATTTTTGGCTCCCTCATCTTTTTGTAAACTAGCGTAATCGGCGCTGCGTATGGGCTACAGGATGGTTTAATTAAGTTAGCCGCTAGTAACTCATCTATTTGCTTCTTAATTTCATCATTGTCCTTGAAGGATGAACGATATGGCCTTTGGGATACAGGAATTTGGGATGTTAACCTGACACGCGGTGGGTCCAATTTAATATTACCTACGTCATACTTGCTTTTTGCAAATATATTTGGGAATTCAGAAAGTACATTATTTAATGGATCCTTCCATTTTGATGTAGTGTTATTTAGTGTACTTATTATAGTTCCCTCATTCTCACAATTGAGTGTCAATTTAGTACAATCATGAAAATTATCAATATCGCTACACTCATTATCAGATTCATATTTTTCATTAAAATCAGAACACTTATAATGGTTATCAACTTGGCAATTATTCTCAGCA
Source organism: Pardosa pseudoannulata (assembly GCA_032207245.1). Taxonomy (NCBI): domain Eukaryota; kingdom Metazoa; phylum Arthropoda; class Arachnida; order Araneae; family Lycosidae; genus Pardosa; species Pardosa pseudoannulata. The sequence continues at coordinate 100,564,704 of CM063497.1, read as the reverse complement.
TTACAAAACATAATTCTGACACTTAAAATCATTATCATACAGTTCATTTTGACCATTATTATTATTAAAATGACATTGTTTAATTTTAGTTCTTAATTCGCTATCATGCCCATGACAATAATAATTATTTTTGGAAGTAGATTCGTGTTTGTAAGATATGTTGCGTCCCTTTTGATACACATTAAAATTTTGAAAATTTAAACTTAATTGAAAAAGGCTAATATGGTTACAAGAAATAATTGCATATGGGATCTCGCATTCGACAACATAAACTTTAACGTACTCGGATATACTTCCAATTGTTAATAGTACATGAATGATAGTACTTACATGGGCTGCGCCGTGTAGCTGTCTTATCTGTTGAGCCTGGGTGTTGGCACTATAGTTCACTTTGTTTTTTAATTTTTCAAATAGTTTATATGGGAGAATTGTCACATCAGAGGCTGTGTCTAAAATTGCCTCCACAAGCACATTGTCAAAACGAGCTTGTACGTTGAATCGTTGTCACTCGTATCGCGGCCCTTGATTTGGCTGGGTCGCACTCCTTCCCTGGTGTGGCGGATTACGGCGGTCATCTCTCCGATACTGGTGTGGCGGATCACGGCGGTCATCTCTCCGATACTGGTGTGGCGGATCACGGCGGTCATCTCTCCGATACTGGTGTGGCGCATCACGGCGGTCATCTCTCCGATACTGGTGTGGCGGATCACGACGGTCATCTCTCCGATACTGGTGTGGCGCATCACGGCGGTCATCTCTCCGATACTGGTGTGGCGGATCACGGCGGTCATCTCTCCGATACTGGTGTGGGTACCTGGCCAGGGCGTCCCATTGCCGTGTAGGTGGCTGCTGAGAATTATCTGGTTCGATCTTTTTCATGGTTCTGAACCATTCATCCGTCGTATCGAACCCTTGCAGTACTGCCAGTCTCCTTAAGTACGGGGGCAAGCCACTGTTGAGTGCTTCTATTATAATTTCCTCTGTCATCCCAAGTTGAGTACCCACTTGTTTTTTATGCTCGAAGTACTTAATGAAGTCAGGATAGTCCTTTAGAGTTTTTAGAAATAAGTCTTCTGCCCTGGGTTTTTCCGATTCGAAACGATCTCTAAGTTTCTGGATAATTTCTTCCCATTCGTCACAGTCGAGGCACTCTTCTATAAAGTAGTTTAGGGCTGGACCGTCAAGCAGGTTTAGCATTATAGTTTTCTTTTCTTCTGTATTCGCATCATTATATTTGAAGTTGAATATTTTGATGTACGCACTTATGCTGATCTCCCCTTCTCCTGTATATCGTACTTGCAGCGGGGTATTCATTTCACGCCTCTCTCTTTGGCCTTGCATTGCTTCTGCTCTAATTATCCTTCCGCTTCTCAGCATCAGTGTTTCCCCTGGGTCGTTGACCTACTCGTTCCAGTCGCCGGCATCAGTAGAGGGGAGAGGGTTTTAAGTTTCTTACTGCGGTTCTCCCCCGCCGTTCAAGAAATTGGGGTTTTCGCCGCTGGTTGCATCCTGCTCGGCTATTTTGTCATGCCTGGTCATTAAATAAACAGTCGGGCTATTTGCTGTCTTTCCAAGTCATCCTTTATTCTTCTCCAGACATGAGATATTCAAAAGGAAATACGATCGACTGCAGATCTGTACTCTAAGATGCTAGCATAAAAAGGTGAGCGCCTGCTATCGAGCTAGAATGCGAATTGAATGTCTTACTCTTAAAACTAAAAACTCCTATCCAAAGGGGGTTTCCTTGGGGGGTTTCTTTGGGGCTCTGCTTGTGACCATTTAGATTCCCTGAGGGCGTGTGCCGGGCGCTATAGGATCTTTCCTATTGGCCGTTGCTTTCCCGCCTCGCTTGGACAGACAACGTGGGGTCTGTTTTTAGATGTTTTCACCACAGGTTGGGGGAACTTAAATTATTTGACAGTCTAGTGTCAGACTGGGCTTAACTTCTTTAACTTACGATTTCTGTAATGTCAAAGGGGGATTAAGATTTGCATTTTATGGGATGCAGGTGTTACACATCTGTTTGTTAGCTATGGTCTGGTGGTTAAAGCTGTTTACTTCTCACATTTAGGGGGTCTTTTCTATTACTTTTTATCTTCGGGGGTGTTATTCTTCGATCTGTTTTCCTTCCATTACAATATTCCTCGATCTGTTTTTCCTATATTACATATATATATATATATATATATATATATATATATATATATATATATATACATATATATATATATATATATATATATATATATATACATATATATATACATATATATATATATATGTATATATATATAAACAGATTGTGCATAAACACATAGTCTTATAGGTAAGCCAATGTGTATATTAATGTGACTTACGTTTTACAGATGTTGTCTCGTTGCTCGGCCAGTCTGGTGTGCCTTCTGGCTGCGACGGCGGTGCTTGCGACATCAGAGGAGGGGGAGGATGCATCTCCTCCTCCCTCCTTACGGAACCTTCTTCTATGCCTGCGTCGGGAGTACACCCTGAAGGCGACCCGCTCCGACCCCCAGGGCAGACGATGCTGGGACCTCATCACGGCTACCTCCTGCTGGGGCAGGTGTGACTCCTTCGAGGTACACACTTATTCACTCTTATACACCGTGTCCATAATTAAACGTCTCTAGTTGACGTTCTTCTTCAGTGGGAACTATTGTTAAAAAAGTTATGAAATGTTATTTAGACCATAATAAAGGGAGGTGACTTTCGTTTGAGAAGGAAAAAATGGTTCAAAATTGTTAAGATTGGCCGACAGAGCGTCTAGGCCAGCCGCACGTTTAAGTGGAGTACATGTAAGAAAATACAAAATTGGAAAAAAAAAACAAAATAATTCTACTGCTGAATTTTGTTTATTTGAAATTCAATGAAGATGTAAATAGGATATAAATTATTTTTAGGCTATGATGACAAAGGGAACAAACTCGGTCGGAGATATGCCAAATATGCCGTCTTGATGAAAAAAAGAAATGCATAAGAATATAAGCTCCACACTCCTTCTCCCTTGCTCTCTCTCCGAGGGGGCCTGGAGGCAAAAAGTTGTTGTGCATCGTTGCCTTGGCCAAAGCGGGCTACTCCGCGGTTAACAACTCCTCTTGACCAAGGGGGTCGAAGGAGGATCACTCACTTCGCTTTCGCCTCTAGGTCAGTTTCTCTCCAGGTTTGTTGAACTGTAACTCTTTGTTACAAAAATTTCATCACTAGACAGTGTTTTTGATGCGATATACATTTAGCCTACATTTACTCTAGTAAAATAAATATTAAAACCTATGTCCCAAAAAAATCAAAATACCATGGGTTGAAGTCTGGGGATTGTCGTAACAGCACATTAGAAAAGTAGTATGGTGGCACGTTCTTCTGTAATGCGCATTTATGAGAACGTTTCTAAAAGGAAGACAAGTATCATGGAGGATTTCCATCTTGGCTTACGACATAGGGGACATTTGAAACATCTAATAGTTAGACATGATAAACCAAGATATGTTCCTGATATGAAAGACAGCATTTTACATGTTCTCAGTATTTTTTCGGACATTTTCCTGTCAATTGTAGAGAATGCTATTTTAAGATTTTAAATAGTAAGTGAGAATAATAGCAGTCATGTTGAAAATATCTTATTGTAATGAGCTTTTTTAGAAGATTAATTGCTGGCTAAATGTAATTATTCATCCCTCTAGTTGCAAAAGTTTTAAATAATATTTTATTTGCTCAAACAAAATGCTATATCTTTATCATACCATACACAACATTTCTTAACTTTCTGAACACTAGTTTCGACTGTAGATAATTAAGCAGTAAGAATGTTTTAATAGATTAAATTCTGGGCTAATAAATTATTCATCCCTCTGGTGGTAAAATTTTCACTAGTATTTTTATTCCCTCAAAAAAATGCTATCTCTTCATCATGCCATGCACAGCATTTCATAACTTTGTGAACATAGTTTCAACTGTAGACAATTAAGAAGTAAAAAGTTTTAATAGATTAATTGCTGGCTAAATGTAATTATTCATCCCTCTAGTTGCAAAAGTTTTAAATAATATTTTATTTGCTCAAACAAAATGCTATATCTTTATCATACCATACACAACATTTCTTAACTTTCTGAACACTAGTGTCAATTGTAGACAATTTTGAAGTAGGAAAATGTAGTTATGGATACTCTGTACCTCACTCGAAGAGTTCCCAATGATCAACTTTGGTGTAGCAGTTCTTGTTGTTATGTTCTTGAAATAAATAAAGGAAGTATTGTAACAGGAAAAGCTTTAGAACTTCATATGTCAACAGATATACCGATATAGGCCATGCCTTGATCAATTTTCCCTAGTTGAACAGCCATATTCCTCAAACAGTAGGTAAAATGCGAATCACGAAATTTAAGAATTACGGGTTTAGAAGTCTTGACAATTTATTCATAAATTTGTCTTTAAAGTGTCTACTCTTAAATTTTCAAACCTTTTGAATTTTTATTACGTTTTTTTATATTAATCTATATACACTTCTCTTTATTTTTAGTACTCCCTTATCCCCTATATAATAATAGCCATATATATAGGGGATTATCTGCATGTCCGTCCTCGAATTTATGAAGCGGTTGCATATGAAACAGATAGAGGCATCCATATTGGATTCTTGATGAGTTAGGGTTAGCAAAATTCAAAGCGAGTTTGAAAATGTTCTAAACCCACTCCTTTCCTCCTTTTCGAGCGTATAATGCCATTATTGCATACCCTGTTTTCCCCGGTTATTAAGCAGGCGATTTAATTCATCAATTTATCACATTATAAGTAGATGAAAATAAACTTTTTTTTCCTGGCATTATGACGTCATTCCACCTCATTTAATCATTTCCTTTTTTTTAATTATTTAAATATCGTCTTCATTATTTTCATACGTTTTATCATTGAACTTAGATATTCCATAAATAATTGTGTTTTATATTTGGCTTTAAATAATATATTAGGTACATATGTGATAATTTTAAATTTAATCATCAATTATTTTTTGTTGCACTAAAAAATTGTATCACCGGTATTAACAGAAAATTCTTTTCATAAAAGACTAGGAATCTATTTCATGGACTAATAAATATCTAGTGATTAAGTTATATATCTCTGAATATTAAGAAGTTTGTTTGATTGTGTGTTTGTTTTCTATAGATAACCGCACGGTTTGCATTGGATTCACTCAATTTTTGGAAATCATTCATATATACCACCAAATAATTACTGTCAATATGAAAACCCCTGCTGTTTATCCTATCATGTAATATGAACAGATAAATTAAAGTTGGCAACTGACATACGATCAGTAAAGATAAACAAATTATTGAGCCTGTACCAGATAATTCTCAATCAATAAACAAACCATTTTTTTACCTGCCTCATAGGGTACTTCACAATTGTGGAAAATCAAAAATTTTGCTGATCCTGTCATATTACGGGCTATGTGCTAGTTTGCAATGTTTATTATAGAACAAAGTTATAGCGAAATGTTTATTTTTTTTGTTCCATGTATAATATTAAATTTAAAATTTTCCCCTCAGATTTCACATATTTGTGCGCATGATATGTTATAATCTACTTCTGTCAGTTCCGGAAATTTGGTGAATTAGAATGAGTAAATATAGGGTGGCTACTATAGTAATTGACACGTGTACAATAGTATTCATAACAAGAGAATAACAAGCTAATCACAAAATCCAGGGATTAAGTCTAGTCGAGGGTTACTTAGATTCTTCCGTAAAAGGTATTCTCGAAGGGAGGATTTTCTCTTTCTTGAATTATTTCTTACTTGTTTGTAAGCTCAATTATTATTGGTTGACATAGCCATGTGACTATGTACACATGTTATCATTTAGGTTCCTGCATTGGTAGTTTTTTTTTTGGCATTTTACATTGGCAATATGAATGGAACATAATTCTAAGTAAATTTTACCATCATAAATGAAAAAGTTTAATTTATTCCTTTGATAAATGTATGTAATACAGTCTTCTATTTTCTTTTATTACAAGCTGTAAAGGGAAAGCTCTGTTAGTGCACTGCCACACGTAAAAAAAATAAAATGATTTTGAATTTAGAATTGAAGTTTTAATGATGCAAATAACTTCTAAGCAAAATTTTACCACCATAAAAGAAAAAGTTTAATTCATTCAGTTTGCAAATGTAGGTATTATAGTCTTCTGTTTTCTTTATAACAAGCTATAAAATGAAAGTCCTGTTAGTGTAATTTCATATGTTAACAAAACAAAATGATTTTGAATTTAGAATTGAAATTTTAATGATGCAAATTATTAAAATATCTTCTAAGCAAAATTTTACCACCATAAAAGGAAAAGTGTCATTCATTCTGTTGACAAATGTATGTATTACAGTCGTCTATTTTCTTTATTACAAGCTGCAAAGTGAAAGCCCTGTTAAAGCACTACCACACGTTAACAAAATAAAGTGATTTTGAATTTAGAGTTAAAATTTTAATGATGCAAATTATTAAAATAACTTCTAAGGAGAATTTTACCACCATAAAAGAAAAGATTTAAGTCATTCAATTGAAAAATGTATGTATTACTAATCTTCTATTTTCTTTATTATAAGCTGTAAATTGAAAGTCCTGTTAGTGCACTTTAACATAATAACAAAATAAAGTGATTTTGAATTTAGAGTTAAAATTTTAATGATGCAAATTATTAAAATAACTTCTAAGGAGAATTTTACCACCATAAAAGAAAAGATTTAAGTCATTCAATTGAAAAATGTATGTATCAAAATCTTCTATTTTCTTTAATACAAGAAGTAAAGTAAAAGCCTTGTTAGTGCACTGCCACACGTTAAAAAAATAAAATGATTTTGAATTTATAATTAAAATTTTAAAGTTACAAATTTTTAAAATAACTTCTAAGCAACATTTAAACACCATAAATGAAATAGTTTAATTCATTTAGTTGACAAATGTATGTATGTATTACAGTGTTCTATCTTTGTTAGAACAAGCTGTAAAATGATAATCCTGTTAAAGCACTACCACACGTTAACAAAATAAAGTGATTTTGAATTTAGAGTTAAAATTTTAATGATGCAAATTATTAAAATAACTTCTAAGGAGAATTTTACCACCATAAAAGAAAAGATTTAAGTCATTCAATTGAAAAATGTATGTATCAAAATCTTCTATTTTCTTTAATACAAGAAGTAAAGTAAAAGCCTTGTTAGTGCACTGCCACACGTTAAAAAAATAAAATGATTTTAAATTTAGAAGGAAATTTTCAATGATACAAATTACTAAAATATTCTAATACTAAAAACACTTTTTTCACCTAAAATAATATTGCATAAATGTTACGGCATGGGAATGATTAATTACAGTTACATCTGTGAAAATAAAAGAAATCTGAATAAATAGAGCAATGATTAAACTTAACCAAATTATCAAAAATAAATAATAATAAGAACCTCTTTGCAGAAACGATGATTAACATAAGTTTTAATGTTTAGAGAACGATAAAATATGTCAGATACGTCGAAGATTAAAATTTTGAAGTGAAGAAAAGCCCAAGTTTTATTGGTGATCTGAGAATGAAGTAATAGCTGTCAAAAACTGTTGTGAAATGAAACACCTTGGTTTGTTCACTCCTACACAAAATACTAGTCAAAAGTACGTGTCTTAATCTAACCTTTGGCCAGGCCGACTTCTCAACTCCATAAAATAGTCAGCTTCTAATTGGGTAAGGGAAATTTATCCCAACGAATTTAATAATACAAGTTCTTACTTAAGCGGTTCATTTTAACTTGTTTGCTTGCTTGAGAAGTCGATCTGCGTAATGAGGAGTGCAAAACAACTTCGCTTTATGAGGTTCTGCTCGTGCCTGGTTCTGGGTTAGCCTAAGTTTTAGTAAGGTCAAATGTATTCATTTTTGTAATCGTTTTCAATGTTTTTCTTTTACTAGTAGTAATATTGTTTAACAGTTTAAGTTACCAGTTTAAAGGATTCTATACCATGTTTATTTGCCTTAAACCTTTTCTTTGTATGTTTTAAGTAAATTAAACGTTAGTTTTATTTTTAAAAGTTTGTTTATGTTCATTTACATTTAAAACACATTGCTGATACTCTGCAACGATAACTTTTACAATTCCATTTTTTTACAATTTAAGACTGTTTAAGAAGTTTGTTTAATTTTTAGTTTGACTAAATTAGATTGACTATCAAAAACTACTACATAAGGGCTATCAAAAAGTAAAATATTCAATTATAGAAAAATTGCCTGGGCAAATTTTTCTAAATTGGGAGGTATATAATAATAAAATGATAATGGAATTAAATCATTCAACTTAGTTTGCTTCATATGTGAAAAAAAGAATTCTGGATTTTATGCGGTAAAAGACTCCTGTAATATGTGAGAATAAAAAATACTTTTGTTATTGAAAACTGCTTATGTATAGTTATTAGAATTATATCATATAGCTCATTCGACGGGATCAGTAAATTTTAAATTTTCCAGAATTGTTATACCCTATAAGGCAGATAAAAATAGGGTTTGTTTTTTGGCTGAGAATTCACTGGTAACACGCTTAATATTTGTTTTTATTTATACTCCTCTAAAGTCTCCCGAATCTGTGAATGCAGTTTAGAATAACTTTGAATTCATTTAGAAAAATAATTCAGAGTTTTCTTAGCTACATCAAAATTATCGTTAACTTCTGCCCAATTTTTCTTGTTACAGTAATTAATGGAAGTAAAGGAATGAAACTATTATTCCCTCGACACTCTGTATGTAAAAGAAAATTGTTGTTAATACAGTGATAAAAGTTTCATGGCAACAAAAAATAATCAATGATTTAAGTTTTAATGTTATCACATATGTACCTATCTATTTTCTATTCTTTAAGCCAAAAATAAAAGAAATTATTTACGTCTTTTTTACACATTTATTGTGTATAATTTAAAAAATATCTGCTCTTAAGAAAAAGCTAAATAATGGCATTAAATGCTAGGTTAGGTTATTATTTGGAGCGCTACGGTCTATTGTTTTGCACACGAGGGATAATGAGAACCTAATGCTTAAAGCCGATTCCGAAGGCTACGAACATCCATGCCATAGCATTAGAACATAACTCCGGTACCGACGATCAGCGCCTTAACCAACAGGCCAGCATTCGGCAGCATTAAATGTAGAAAGGGGGAATGGTTTTCGAACGTGGCTAATAATCTTCAAGAATCCTAGATGGATGCCTCTATCCATTCCAGGTACAACCGCTCCATAAATCCGAGGACAGACGGACAGATATTAGGCTATTATTATACAGGGGATTTATAACCATTGTATTAATATATACACAATAACTCTAATAAGAATACTGAATAAAATAAAACCAAAATTATATAATGATATAATAAATAATAATACACATTTATAGCAATATAGTACAAAATTATTCTTTCTCCCTCAAAAGGTAAAACGCATCGAGACCCAATCCTTATGATCTCCAATCCGTGATCGAGTAATTATTTTAAGCATTACAGCTGTTACGCAATTCCTAAAGTATATTAATATTCATAGAGGCATTACTAATTAACAGGATTCTAAATGACTAACAACGTACCAGTATCAAAGAGAACTCTCTTGGATGTTAATATTTTTCCAACTCTATTTGAGACTGAAATGCACGAAATGAGAATTCGAAAAGCAACAAAGACATTCAGGCTGCATAGCAAACAAACTGGATTGGAAAACTACGTTCTATTGTTCCATTAATCATTCTATAGTTCTTTCGGGAATAACCTTTCATATATCCTTAATTAGTTGCATTCGGTATTTAGAATCCATGAATAAAACACAGTGTTTAAATACGAACATATCCTTAATATAGACCTAAGATGATAGCTATGTAAAGGGATGAATATATGTATATGAATAGAGTATATACACTCTTTCTCTCTCTCTCTATTTTTCAATTTTCTATTATTAATCTCTCTCCATCCTTATTTCTCTTTGTTTTGCATGTCACTCTTTCTCCACACATACACACAATATGTATATGCATAAGACAAAAATTATTAATCCTTCAATCTTTCAATCCTTCCCTCTCTTTTTCTATCGATATCTCTTTTCAATCTCTTGCTGTTCTTCCTTCTCCTTTTCTATCTATAATTTCACTCCTCTATCCCTCTTTTATCTATCCTTTTTTATCACTCTCCCTGTCCTTATC
>CM063497.1:100539488-100544488 GCA_032207245.1 Pardosa pseudoannulata | reverse complement strand
ACGGGGAAACGAAACCAAACAAAATATGTAGGTTTTAAGTTGAAATTATTTACAGGTGTAAAAGCATATAGTTTTAATATTAGTTTACTATCCCCAGTTATCTCGGCCAATGGAAAAAAGTTAAATATTAGTCTTTGTATGATACTTGTTGAAGCAAGGCACACCACAAAGTGATACCTGACATTCTGTACATTGGTCTCGGGTCATATGTAGGTTTTTAGTTGGATTTTTAATTATACTATATGCTTTTGCAGGTGTAAAAGCATATAGTTTTAATATTAGTTTACTATCCCCAGTTATCTGGGCCAATGGGAAAATGTTAAATATTAGTCTTTGTATGATACTTGCTGACGTAAGGTACACCACAAAGTGATACCTGACATTCTGTACATTGGTATCTGGTCTCTTTTCTTTCAAGCACAGAGTAGATTGTCTCGTTGGATTTGATTTTTTTTTTTTTTGCAGTAGCAGGAATAACATTATCTAAAAACACCATGAGATTAACCTGAGTGGTGAAGGACTAGCTGGGTCTTCCTGAGAAGGTAGAAAACTCGCCACGATGATTTTTCTCAACTTTCCTTCTTTATACATAACTAATAAACCATTCGACGTATACTTTACAATAGGAAAAACCAAAGCTGGATACTCCCTTTTATTTCCTTCAGGCTGAGTGAGACCGTGATAAAACAAATCGCACTGACAAATTTTGCTCCACCCGAGTTTTCTCGGGATAATAATTAACTGTAATATATACGAACCTGAGATAACTCGGGAAAATCAGGCAAACTGTTAATAGCTATGATATTAAATGCAAAGATTGTATAGTTTTACATTCTCAAATCTGAATATCTCAAGGGGTTTTATTTTAAGGGATTGTAAAAGTTTCAGATTTTAAAAATGAAAAATAAAAGATTTTTTTAAGGATTAAAAGTGATGATTCCCCTTAAAAATAAGTGGAGAATTATACCTAGTAATTATAGTTTACAATATTTCAATGAAAGTTTTTAATTTGAGTGCATTTTGAGTAAAATGCGGTTTAACGTAAAATTTTTTATATTTTCATTTAAGTTTTCTAAAAACTTATGATATTTAATGCAATGATTGTATAGTTTTGCAGGCTCAAATTCAAATATTTCAAGGGGTTTTGTTTTAAAAGATTCAAAAAGGTTAAGATATTTTGAACCCCATCCCAAAAAAATCGATTTTTTTAGGTTTAAAAGTGATGATGCACCTTTAAAATAAGTGGAGAATTATACCGAGTAATTATTGTTTACAAACTACAAGTTTAAAAAGTTACTCTAAAAGTTTCAAGTTAAGAAATTTTTTTTTTACTTTTTTAAGGTTTAAAACTGATGATTCGCCTTAAAAATAAGTGGAGAATTATACCTGGTAATTATTGTTTACAATATTTTTAGTTAGAGTTTTTAATTTGAGTGCATTTTGAGTAAAACGCATTTTAACTTAAAACTTTTCGTATTTTCATTAAAGTTTTCTTAAAACTTATGATATTTAATGCAATGATTGTATAGTTTTATAAGTTCAAATTCAAATATTTCAAGGGGTTTTGTTTTAAATGACTCAAAAAGGTTCAGATATTATAAAAATTACCCCCCCCCCAAAAAAAAAAAAGATTTTTTTTAAGGTTTAAAAGTGATGATTCACCTTAAAAATAAGTGGAGAATTATATCGAGTAATTATTGTTTACAAACTAAAAGTTTAAAACGATTACTCTAAAAGTTTCAAATTAAACCCCCTCTCAAAAAAAAAAAAAAAAACAACAACAACCGAAAAATTGATTTTTTTAAGGTTTAAAAGTGATGATATCCCTTAAAAATAAGTGGAGAATTATACCTGGTAATTATTGTTTACAATATTTTTAATTAGAATTTTTAAACTTTTCATATTTTCATTAAAGTTTTCTTAAAACATATGATATTTAACACAATGATTGAATAGTTTTACAGGTTCTAATTTGAATATTTCGAGGGGTTTTATTTTAAACGAGTCAAAAAGATTCACATGTTTTGAAAAAGCAAAAAAAGAAAAAAAAATTGATTTTTTTAGGTTTAAAAGCGATGATTCCATTTAAAAATAAGTGGAGAATTAAACGTAGTAATTATTGTTTACAATATTTTAATTAGAGTTTTTAATTTGAGGGTATTTTGAGTAAAACACATTTTAAAATAAAACTTTTCATATTTTGATTAAAGTTTTCTTAAAAATTATGATATTTAATGCAATGATTGAATAGTTTTACAGGTTCTAATTTGAATATTTCGAGGGGTTTTATTTTAAACGAGTCAAAAAGATTCACATGTTTTGAAAAAGCAAAAAAAGAAAAAAAAATGATTTTTTTAGGTTTAAAAGCGATGATTCCATTTAAAAATAAGTGGAGAATTAAACGTAGTAATTATTGTTTACAATATTTTAATTAGAGTTTTTAATTTGAGGGTATTTTGAGTAAAACACATTTTAAAATAAAACTTTTCATATTTTGATTAAAGTTTTCTTAAAAATTATGATATTTAATGCAATGATTGTATAGTTTTACAGGCTCAAATTTGAATATTTCAAGGTTTTTTTTAATTTTAAATGACTTTAAAAGGTTCAGATTTTAAAAATGAAACAAAAATCGATTTTTTAACGTTTAAAAGTGATGAATCCCCTTTAAATATAAGTGCATAATCATACCTAGTAGTTATTTTTTACAATATTTTAATTAGAGTTTTTAATTTGAGTGCATTTTGAGTAAATTGCATTTTAATTTAAAACTTTTCAAATTTTTTTAAAGTCTTCTTAAAGCTTATTATATTTAATGCAATGATTGTATAGTTTTACAGGCTCAAATTTGAATATTTCAAGGGGTTTTATTTTAAATGACTCTAAAAGGTTAAAATTTTAAAAATGAAAAAAAATCGATTTTTTTAAGGTTTAAAAGTCATGATTCCCCTTAAAAATAAGTGGAAAATTATACCTAGTAATTATTGTTTCCAATATTTTTAGGGGATTACATTAATTAGGAGGATCTAAATCGCTTCATGAAGTCGAAATAAATATGAAAAACAATCTTCTATTTAAAAATTCTTAAAGAGGAAGTGTCTCTTTATGATGCAAATGGGGAATTTTCAAGTTTTCTAATTTTAATTTTAAACGACAGAAGACAAAAAAGTAAGCAGGACAGTACCTATTTTTCTTTCATTTAGGGACCTAATTAGTGATTTTTAATGGGTTTTATAGTGGACTCTTTAACGTCTCTCAAAAACAATATTTTTGATTCGCGGAGTTTGTGACGTCATCATTCACGTTGACACCGAGCGCCTATGCTGTTTACATGTTAAAAGGGGACTTTTAAATTTGTTTCTGTGTAAAGTATCGCATATAATATAAATTTTTATTATGTCTGGCATTAAAAATCATATTATAAATATTGTATTGTGCCACTCTGTAAAAATACAACAAATAATTGCAATGAGAAGATATTTTTCAGCTTTCCGAAAGACCCACATACACGTAAAAACTGGACAACTACGACGAAAAAGGATGAAAAATTGAACTCCATATTATCATATAAAACATTTCTATGGGTTTGTGAAGACCATTTTTCGGTAAATAAATGCTTGCTTTTGTTTAAATATTACTAATTTAGAACAATTAAAGTATATAAAAATACATCTATACCTTTAAAAGGACTGTTGATTAACCAGTGCTATTTAACTTTTAAAACTGCTAATTTTCGAGTATTATCACAGAGTTCAAGTACAATAAATGTTTGATAAAGCATATAAATATCGTAAAACATATAGATATCTAAAGCATATAATTATCTAATAAATAACTCGGGGGAGGGGAAGATTATGTATTTTCAAGGTATTATAAATATTTTCTTCAGAGATGCATACTTTCTTATGTGTATCAATTCACAGTGATATTTTTCGGTTAAATTGGTGACTAATTTGAAAAATGTAATATTTTTGAAAAGTAATATTTTTGAAATACTTATAATGATATTACTTTAAAAATTAAATTTAATTTCAGAAACTTTATACATTTTTAAATTTAACATTAATATTAAAGGCAATAAAATTGTATTGCTATTTAAAAAAGCATAAATAATTATGTAAAGCCTTTTAAAGATTTTAAATTTCTTTTCATCAAATTTAAAATACTTAAGAATTGGTTTGGTTTTGGAGTTCTACGCTCTATCTTTTGCAACACGAGGGGTAAAGGTCCCGGTCTCACAATAAATACCTCCTCTAATTTTTATTTTAATATATTACATCTATCTCTATTTATAAAAAGCGATGCTACTACAAATATGTGTATATGATATATGTATATTTATTTGACTTGTCTATGTCTACAAACAGAAGAGCTGTGATTAGCATGAATAAAATATTAATACATGTTAAGTAAAATTGGATAAATATATAAATGATTTTACATACCTTTGGGTTTTAATTCCCCGTATTTCTGCTCCCATAAAATCCGGGTTTTTTTTCCCCAAGAACGGAAACATTGACATGCTGTCAATTTTCGGGAGGTTGTCTGACTGTCCTTTGGTAAATCCAGGTAGAAGAGACATTTATGATAAATTGATATAACTAAGCTATCTAAATCGATAAAATAAAAATTAATTTTGATAGCTAGGAAATTTTAGGAACTTACAAAAACAAAATCGGAAAACAGTGCGCGCTTACAAGCAATAAGAAAATATTGGACAACCTGAACGATGACGTCACAACCAATCACGGAGCGTTTTGATGTCACGTGATTTTAGCTTAACTTTAAAATTAATTTTTTGAATGATGGACCCAGTTATTTACATTTTTGAGAACATTTTTGGAATCTACCAGTCTAGAATTATCAGAAAAATACTAAGTTGTTCGAATCCCCCACATGTGCAAATTCCTCATAACAGTTTAGATTAAAAAAAAAACATTCTATATCCATATTATTACATTTTACCTTTTTCTACATTTTACCTTCTCATTGTTTACCCG
>CM063497.1:100514488-100529488 GCA_032207245.1 Pardosa pseudoannulata | reverse complement strand
TGGATATTTAGGTCTGTTAAGTGACATTGTAATTGTTTCCTTTTTTTCTATTTAAATACAATTTTTTCAATTTTACCTTCTATTTATTTTTTTATTTTTATTACAGATATTTTCCCATTTTTCTAATTAATATTTTCCATATTTTCTATTTAGATATTTTCTAATAGATTTCTAGTTAGATATATTCCATTTTTAATTTTTTGATTATTTATTTCTATATTTATTGTAGATATTTTAACTTTTATTTTTCTATTTAGATATTTTCCATTTATTCTTAATTAAATATTTTTCCATATTTTTCTAATTAGAAAGTTTTCATTTTTATTTTTATTTAAATATATTTCACTTTTATTTCTTTTTAGATATTTTCCATTTAAAAAAAATTGTTACTTTTCTATTTTTATTTCTATACATTCTTCCATTTTTTCTTAATTAAATATTCTTCCATATTTTTCTAATTAGAAAGTATTTTTTATTTTCGTTTTTTATTTAAATATATTTCACTTTATTACTTTTTAGATATTTTCCTTTTTTTTTTAAATTTATTATTTTTCTATTTTTATTTCTTTCATTTTTATTAAATTAAAAAAATCTTTTTTTTATTTCTAATAGGTTATTTTTAAAATTTTATTTTTAATTAGATATTTTTCATTTATATTTCTGTTTGATAGAAGCGAATGTTTTATTTTCATTCTAGAGATTACTATGAAATTAAAATAATCTTGATATATCCAATTTCTCATTAAATGTTAAAATTATGTTAGTAGGTTTTCATTTTATGTATTAATATAACCAATACAATCATTGATTTAAGGGAATCACTGAAACGCAATCATTTATTTAATTGGACCATTAAAATTAATATCGTTAATTTAAATGATTCGTTAAAATTGAAACTATCAAATTCAACACTAAGTTATATCATCATTTTAAAAAAAGTATCAGCACTGAATAATTTTATGAATTATGAAAATATTTTTAAATATGTTTTACGATCAAAATGTAAAAAAAATCATGCACACATATTTTCATACTCTTGAACCGTGTTTATACAAATGTACATATATCTGTACAACCTCGTATATCTTTATTGTGTATATCGGCATGTCTATCACTATGTAAACATATACATGCTTTTATATATGCAAACACACATATATGGATATATATACATATATACATATATATATATATATATATATATATATATATATATATATATATATATATATATATATATATATATGTATATATATATATATATATACATGTATATTAATATATATGTATATATATATATATATATGTATATATATAATGTATATATATACATATATATGTATATGTATATGTATATATTTATGTATATATATGTATATGTATGTATATATATGTATATATATCTATATCTATATGTATATGTATATATGTATATCTATATGCATATGTATATATGTATATGTATATGTATATGTACATGTATATGTATATGTATAGGCATTTATGTATATTTGTATACGTATATATATATATATACATACATACATATATATGTATACACACATACATATATATGTACACACACACACACACACACACACACACACACACACACACATATATATATATATATATATATATATATATATATATATATATATATATATATATTTATTTATTTATTTATATATATGTATATATATATTAAATTTGTGTACTTATAAATTTTCAAAGACACATTATGCTATTATACATTAAGCACTTCTTCTTGAAAACGATTAGTAGTTACACCAATGGAAGTTTAACTTACTTTTATAATGATAATAAAATATAAAATATTTAAAATATTAAATATATTTAAATAACATAAAATGTTTCACAAAATAATTTAAATCATAGAAACACATTTTCGTGAAACATCCTTTTATGTAACACAAAATCTACAGCATTTAAATGGGTAACAGAAAATGGTATTTAGCTTCTTTTTTTAAGCTCAGTAAGCTTTTTTAAGTTCATTATTGAGCAAATGAATTTTTGATATCATTTAGTTCAAAATACTCAGTTCGATGATATAAGCTTTATTAAAATTGAAATAATCGCTCAAAAAGAACTAATTATTCAAAGATAATTAACGAATCTCAGTTATTCAGCTAATAGCGTTATTATTTAAATTTTTTGCTGAGTACTTTTGTGATTTCAGAATTTTATTTAAAATATTTTTACGATTTGAAGGAAAATTAGTTTGCGTACATACCTTCATGTTTGTGTATATAAATGTATATATATATATATATATATATATATATATATATATATATATATATATATATATATATGTATATATATAAATGAATAAATATCTCTACTTATTAATTTCTCAAAAAAGAAAGACACATTGTGTTATCCAATCCGTGGCAAACAAATTAAAAATTTTTTAATCTCTTTAAAATTATTTATTTACTAAAAACCAACACAGCTTCAGATCTAAGTGTAATTAAAAATATACATATAAGAAAACAGTACTCATTTACGCATTGCTCATTTAGGGCACACATCTGATTCTTAAGTAGATATCTCAGATTGCATATATCTCAAATTGTTAGTGTAGTTTGGTACATTTTCTTCATGCCTGCTAAAACACGTAGATATAGTCATCTGAAAATCTGTATATAATTGTGCATTATCGATGTTTCTCTATTTAAAAAGCCTTTTAATTTTGCAAAAAAGAAAATCATTAGCTATACTTTGTAAAATGTTTAAAACTAGCATTAAATTTTATGTTTTACAATAAATATTTCAATAATTAATACAATTTTTACATATTATTACAAACTATAAATGGCTATATGTAATCAAATGATTAAAACTAGCATTAAAATAGCTTTTTAACAATATATATTTCAGATATTATTGCAAATTATAAATAGCTATATATTATCAAATGATTAAAACTAGTACTAAATTATATGTTTTGCAATAAATATTTCAATAGTTAATACAAATTATACATATTATTACAAACTATAAATAGCTATATATTATCAAATGATTAAAACTAGTATTAAATTAGATTTTTAACAATATTTATATTAGATTTTAATACAAATTATACAAATTATTTCAGTTTATTAATAGCTATATATTATCAAATGATTAAACTAGCATTAAATTATTTGTTTATCAATAAATATTTTAATAATGAATACAAATTATACAAATGATTAAAAATTTATACATAGCTATATATTATCAAATGATTAAACTAGTATTAAATAAAATTTTTAACGATAAACATTTAAAAAATTAATACGAATTATATAAATTATTACAATTTATAAATAGCTATATATTATTAAATGATTAAAACTAGCATTATATTACATTTTTAACAACATATATTTTAGATATTAATACAAATTATTCAAATTATTGCAAATTATAAACATCTATATATTGTCAAATGATTAAACTAGAATTAAATTGTATATTTAACAATAAATATTTTAATAATGAATACAAATTATACAAATGATTAAAAAATTATAAACAGCTAAATATTATCAAATGATTAAAGTAGTATTAAATGAAATTTTTAACGATTAAATTTTAAAGTAGTATTAAAATTTAATACGAATTATACAAAATATTACAAATTACATATTACAAATTATAAACAGCTATATATTATCAAATGATTAAAACTAGCATTAAATTAGATTTTTAAGAACATATATTTTAGATATTAATACAGATTACACAAATTACTGAAAATTATAAATAGCTATATATTATCAAATGATTAAACTAGCATTAAATTATATGTTTAACAATAAATATTTTAATAATTATTACAAATTATTCAAATTATTCCAAATTATAAATAGTAAATAAAATGATTAAAGTAGTATTAAATGAAATTTTTAACGATAAATATTTAAAAATTTAATACAAATTATAAATAGTTATATATTGTCAAATGATTTAAACTAGCATTAAATTATTTTTTAACAATAAATTATTTTACAAATTGACACAAATTATACAAATTATTACAAATCATAAATAGCTAATGAAAATGTATCATTATAATAGCTATATAATATATAATAATAATAATAGAAAATATATAACATAAAAAGCTAATGTAATTTTATCAAATGATTAAAATTTGCATTAAATTGGAATTTTAACGATAAATATTTTACAAACTAATAGAAAATTTCATATTTTGGTGAATTAAAAGTTGTGTTATTTTCTTATAAATCAACAATTATTTACTTATTCATCCCTGGTGTGTTCGGAAACAGTCGAATGCGTTTTCTTACAGATGACAGATCACCTGACTTGCTTCGTAATTAAATGGACAGCTGAATAAGATGTACAACCATTATCTTCCCTTCTATGAGAATAAAGAAAGAAAATCAACCCATTGGTCCGAAATATTCAAGATTCTGAAATAAACTACATCATGTGCAAAAGAAAGAATATGATTTACTTTTTGTTGCCTTCTCTGAAAAACAAATACTTTGTAAATGAAAATTGTAAAAATATAAATGCTGTAAAAGGAAATACACACGGTGGAAACATTTGGAAAATTAGAGACTTATCAACAATTCATTCGTGAATTGCTCAATATTAAAATTATGTAATAAGGCTATTAGAACATATTGAAAAATATTTTTATTCCATAATAAAATTTGAAAAAAAAAATAATAAATTGTTTATCGAATTGAAGGCTCCTTTAATAAATCTTGTAATTAATTTTTTTACATAAAAATAAATCTTTGTAAAATTATTACAATTTTTATTTCAAAGTCTTTTTTTATACACAGTGGTACCTGTACTGAAAGGGACATAGTACCTTGCGATATTAAAATTTTTCTTTATAATACCCTATTTGATTCATCATGAAGCGTAAAGTTCTGATAATTTGAAATTGAGTTTTTAAGAAATTTTTAAACCCTTTCCGGAATAGTGTCAAACTGGGTATATAATCTTTTTATAAGTAAGAAAATATTTTTCGAATTTTTGGTTATAACTTCTTTTCTGAATTTTCTATCAATTTTCTATCAACATTTTCTATCAATAGATGGCAGCATCATGATTTAGCAATATTTAGTGTTACATCAAAATTTTCTTTGTTAGAAAAGCACAAATTTTGCTTTTTCACGAATGACATCTTAGAAAAGTACATATCAAAACAACAACAGTACAACATTTTAACTATTTAACCTATTACACTTTTCCAACGAACGTTATCTATTTTCCCCAATGTAATTAAAATTTAAACAAGTAATATATAAAAAAATTTTTAAAAGTCAATTCCTACTTAAGCCAACAAAGAAAAATTTTATTTTAGTTAATTTTTTCTAAATAATTACAATTAATATAAATATGTATATACATATGACAGAATTGCAATATTAAGTGGCAAAATAGAAAGCCAATTTCCTTGCAATTTTCCATATTCCTTTCTATATATGGTGCTGGACTATTATTTTTGTTTGTTACGATTTATTCGCTTTTTATTTTTTTTTCGTTTCTGATTTATGAAACTGATGTGGTCTCTAATTTCTCATTCTATCCATGAGTTGTAATGCTTCCTTATTTCAAGGAACCTTCCCAGTGAGTTTCGAACAGTCCAGTTCTTCAATCAATAGTCCATCTAATCATTTCAGAAGACTCAATACATGCTTGGCCGAACAATGGCCGATTGGTTAGGGTGCTGGCCTTCGGAACCGGAGTTCGTGGGTTCGAATCCCACTGAGGCATGGATGTTCGTAGCCGTTCGGAATCGGCATTAAACTGTAGGTCCTGGTCTCATTAGCCCTCGTGTTGCAAAAAGTAGACCGTAGCACTCCAAACCAAACCAAACCACTATATGCTTGACCTGCTGCTAAGAATTTTCGTCCTAGTTATATTACTGCATAATCAACAGTGCTACCTTGCATCTTATGTATTGTTGATGCCCATGATAGTATTACAGTGATCCCTCGTTTTTCGCGGTTTCGCGAAATAGGATTTACCACTAGGAATTTTCGTGTATACGGGTACACGAATATTTTAATTCTGTAAACAGTATTTATACTTTACACATTTAAGGCAAAAATTACAACAGTATACGTGTTTACTTAAACGTGTCAGTGCTAATTAATAAGGCTAATTACAAAACCTTATAGAGTAATAAACATTAATCAATATTGTTTTCTGAGAGAGGCGAAGAATCTTGTGTTGGTGGCGGAGGAGAGGCTCTCACTTGACTAGTTTTAAGTTCTAAGTACTCGTTTTAAGTTTTAAGCTCACTCGGAGACTCTTCTGCTAGAGGCTTTGACGGTAGAGCCAGGGGGCTTTACCTTGGAGAGAAACACGGTGATGGGTAGTTGTCTTTGTTTTTCCTTTTTCTTCAAAACTCCCCTGTACAAGGACATAACCCTGTGATTGCTGAACTCGACAGATCGAACCGTATTGTCATCAATGTCTTGTGCAAATTCTTGCCATGTTGCACAATTGTTGCAGATTCCCCAGGGTAAGGCCTCGCTTTTCAGCTTGTTATTTGTCTCCCTCTTCACTTTCTTCCTCACTTGCAGACTTTGTCATCTCAAGAGCACGTGGTATGTACTCTGAGCCAACTCATATCTTTGTTTGACATCCACTGATCCTTCTCTCCCACGCATGAATATGAAACAATGCTCCTTTCCGTAATGTGACTGCTGACATTGTTGTATTTTCATTTTTATTTTTTGATGAATATTTTGGAAAAACCTGCGAAGCACTGAAGCTGCAAAACATGAAGCTCGAAGTGGTGAGGGAACACTGTAAGGGTTACATTCTTTTGTGCAGCTGCTTTTGGCGGAGAAGTGCAAAGATATTGGCTCGATTCTGGGAACACCATTATTGCTAAAGTTCTCAGTGACTAATTGAAATTAAATAATTAAATTTTATTAATGAATTAATATTTGAGAAATCTGTATTAACATCAAGTGTCATCCACTACAAATTTAAGAAAATGTGTTTGAACTTGAGTGGATGAATAAAAAGTATTTTATTAACGATTAAAAATTTGAACAAGATATATAAATATATATTCAGGAAGAGTGTGTACTAACAGAAGGAATTTAAAAAAAAAAGATATCTAGAAAGTGATTATGGCATATCCTTTAATTTTTCTTTTATCGCATAATCAGTAATTTTCGAGTTACTGTTTTATATTAGCCAACTGATTCTTCTAGCCTTTAAAGCTAGCTTGTTCAAACTCAATTAGTATTAATAGTCATGTCTATATGGGAAGTAAAGCTACATTTGTCAATCTCCTGTGACCAGTTCTAATGCGAAGTAACCTTTTTACTCTTTTCATGGTTGAAAACTAACTTTCGACATTTTAAGAGGAATCCAGTAATGTACACGAATCATGTCTGTTTGAATTATGGCTATCAATTTAATATTAAATACATAGAATTATAAATAATAAATTTGCAAAAGGACCTTAGTTTGGAAAACATAATAATTACTTATTTTGGAATTATTTGATAAAAATGGTCTATTATGTTCAAAATACATACTCAAATTTGTATGAAATATAACTCTAAATTAGCATTCTTCATTCAGCAGTACCATAGCTGCTTTTGGCGGAGAATTGCACTGATATTGGCTCGATGCTGTGAACACCATTATTGCGAAAGTTAACGGTGTCTGATGGAAATTAATGAAATAAATTTAATTAACTAATTAATATTTGAAAAACTGTAATAATATCAAATGGCATCCACAACAAGTTTAAAAAAAGGTATTTGAACTTGAATGCATCAATAAAAAGTATTTTGTTTTGGTTTTCTACTTCCAAAAACAGATATCAAATTGTAAGAGTAAACATCTCTTACCTGAAATTTTCCAGGTTCATAACGGGATCTCTATCTTGCCGTGGTGATTCCAAAAGATTCGTCTCTAAACAGGACTTTGAAATCGAAACTTGAGAATGTCTTTTAAATATTTATTCTTTAGACAGCACAATTCAATATAAAACAAATAAAGATAAAAGAACAGATATCGTCAACTTTCGGGCGAACTAAGCCCATTTTCATAAGCTACATAGACATCACAAGATGCCCCCTTTTTCTTAAAAAAAAAAAAAAAAAACTGTTAACAAAAACTTACAGAACGAGAACTGGCTTGTTGCCACAACGTACAAATAAATATACTCATCATAATAAATATCGTTTTCAAAATCGTTCAGTTCACGGTGAAAAAATAAAATTTAAATAATTGTTTTGCATAATAAACCGAGATTTATAAAGTGGATCTCACAATTTTATTAACGATTGAAAATTTGAACAAGATATATAAATATATAAAGGGAGAGTGGGAACTACAAGGGTTGGAACTTTAATAGTGGCAATTATTTATTTACATGGAATACAAAAGTGATTCAAGTTTGAAGAGATTGGCAAAGTAGTCAATGGCCCCCTAAGGGTGTTGAGCCGAGGAGTTTAGTTTTAGTTCATTTCTGTAAAAAGAACCTCACAATGTTGACATATTTTCAAGGGCAATGAAAGCTAGTTTTTGGCAAATTAGAGACATTTTTATTAAAATTTAATTATATTTAAATATATGTATATATATATACAAACCCGAAAGTGTAAACTATGAATTTATGCAACTCATATGCAACTATATGCACCTGATAAATATTCGTACAGAATTTTAAAATTAAACCTCAAATATTTCAAATAATTCCTTTTCATCTATTGTATTAAAAAGTGCAGAAAATGAACTTTGTAATTTTTGCAAATTTCCCTGTTTTAGATAGTTATATCTTCTCTCCAAATATTTCCTAAATTTGAAATAATACAATGGCATGTTCCACTGTTTTGTCCTCTTTCAAGCATTCGAAAAGCTGTGTTGGAGAAAATGATCTGGATGCATCAAAAAGGCTATCGTATTGTACAATAGAATAGAACGTACTTTTCAGTTTAGTATAATGGAGACATTTTAGAACAGAGTAAAGAATGCTTTTAGTACATTTTGTCCTTGCCCAATAAATAGACTCCGTTGAGTGCAGAACGTAAAGAACCATTAAAACAGAAAGAATTACTGATAAATGCATTTTTCAAGATTTTCGAGAAATGAATGACGAATAAAATCCTCTAAATAGCTGAAATTGTGGTTTAATGTAAAATTAATCATAACGCAAATATTCCGAGATAGAAAATCATTCTTTTAGAATTCAGAATGCATTTAACACCAAATATGTCAAAAGGAATTTGAGTACTGTTAGAATATACACGAGGATCAGAATGAAATTTTTGAGATACCGATATTTATGTTATCTTCTAATTTTGTGCCTTCATGTTTTTTCACAAAATAATTTTAAAAGCTTAGCCATTAATTGGATCATCCAATTATTTTAATGACTAGTATATAGCCGGGGTCATGTGACGGGATTAGAAAAGATTTGGATTTTTCAGAATTGGAAATAACCCTATGAAGCAGGTAAAAATGTTTTTTTGGTTGAGAATTATCTTAACAACAAATAATAGATGATTAATTTAAAACTATCACATATGTACATAATCCATTATTTAAGACATAAAAGAAAATGATTACGTAATATCCAAGTTCCGTGATAAAACGTATGAAAATAATGCAGACGATATTTAAATAATTTAAAGAAGAAATGATTAAATGAGATGGTTAAAGGAATTAAGTCAAAATGCTAGAAAAAAATGTTATTTTTACCTACTTATAATGTGATAAATTGATAAATTTAATTGCCTGCTCTTAATCGGGGAAAATAGGCCTTGAAATAATGGCATTAAACCTTTAAAAATTTTATTGGTCCCCTCAAATGACGGGTTATATGCTAATTTTAAAATAAATCCTAGAATATTTCAAATAATTCCTTTTGCTCTATTGTATTAAAAAGTATAGAAAATTAAGTTTTTAATTTATGCAAATATCATTGTTCTAGATATTTATATCTCCTTCCCGAATATTTACAAAATTTGAAATAATACAATGGCATGTTCCACGGTTCTATCTTCTTGAAAGCATTCGAAAAGCTGTGTTGGAGAAAATGTTATGAGCGCATCAAAAAGACTGCAGTATTGTACAATAGAAAAGAAAGGACGTTTCAGTTTAGTATAATGGAGACATTTTAGAACAGAGTAAAGAATGCTTTTAATACATTTTGTCCTTACTCAATAGATAGACTTCGTTGAGTGCAGAACGCAGAAAAAAAATTCCATAAAACAGTAGAAATTACTGATTAATGAATTTTTCAGGAATTTGGAGAAAATAATGATGAATGAAATCCTCTAAATAGCTAAAATTGTGATTTAATGTAAAACTAACCATAACACAAATATTCCCGAAAAGAAAATTATTCTTTAAAACTAAGAATGCATTTAACACCAAATATGTCAAAAGGAATTTGAGTACTGTTAGGATATACACGAGGATCAAAATGAAATTTTTGAGATACCGATATTTATATGGTCATCTAATTTTGTGTCTTCATGTTTTTACACAAAATAATTTCAAAAGCAAAGCCATTCATGAGGATTTCCGTCCAATTATTTTAAGGACTATCATATAGTCGGTCATATGACGGGATTAGTAAAATTTTTGATTTTCTAGAATTGTAAAGTACCCTATGAGGAAGGTAAAAAAATGGTTACGGCTAAATAAAATGGTTTTGGCTAAGAATTATATTCCAACAAAGGATGATCGATGATTGCATTTAAAATTGTCACAAAAGTACCTAATCCATTATTTAAGCCAAAAATAAAAGAAAAGTATTTATGTAATTTCCAAGTTCAGTGATAAAACGTATCAAAATAATGCAGACGATATTTAAATAATTTAAAATAATAAATGATTAAATAAAATGGTTAAAGGAAAGACGTCATAATGCTAGAAAATATGTTATTTTTACCTATTTATTATGTGATAAATTGATAAATTTAATCGACTGCTCTTAACCGTGGAAAATAGGTTTGAAATAATGACATAAAATTTTAGAAGGAGGGGGGAAGGGGTGGATTTCGAACGTTTCTAACCCTAACTCATCAAGAATCCAACATGGATGCCTCTACCCATTTCCTAGGATTTCCATCCAATTATTTTAATGACTAACATATCGCCCGTCATATGACGGGATTAATAAAATTTTTGATTTTCCAGAATTGTAAAGTACCCTATGAGGCAGTTAAAAAAAAATAGTTTGTATCTTGGCTGAGAATTATTTCGTACAAACTCAATAATTTGTTGATCTTCATACTCCTCTAAAGTCTCCCGATACTTTGAATGCAGTTTAGAATAACATTAAATAAAATTGAGTCAAATTGTGTGGTAATGTATAAAAACCAAACACACAAACGAACAAACGTCTTAATTTTCAAAGATATATAACTTTAACGCTAGATATTTATTAGTCCGTGGAATAGATTCCTACACTTTCAAGAAAAAGATTTGTTCTTAATACTGGTGATAAAATTTTCATTGCAACAAAAAATAATCGATGATTAAATTTAAAACTATCACATATGTATCTAATCTACTATTTAAGTTAAATATAAAAGAAAATTATTTATATTATATCTAAGTTCAATGATGAAATGTATGAAAATAATGCAGATGATATTTAAATAATTTAAAATAAGAATGATTCAATGAGATGGTTAAAGGAATGATGTCATATTTTTAGCAACAATTATTTTATTATTATTTTACGGTTATTTTTACGTATTTATTATATGATAAACTTAATAGCCTGGTCTTAACCGGGGGAAAATATGGTTTGATATAAGGACATTAAATGCTAGAAAAGGAAAAAAGGGGTGGATTTCGAACATTTTAAAGACTTTCTTTGAAGTTTGTTAACACTAACTCATCAAGAATCCTATATGTATGTCCCTACACTTGATAAATATCTTGATAGATGTCCAAACACTTGATAAATTCGTGAATAGACAAAATTACTGATAAATGCATTTTTCAAGATTTTGGAGAAAAGAATGACGAATGAAATCCTCTAAATAGCTGAAATAGTGGTTTAATGTGAAATTAAAAACAACACAAATATTCTTGGAAAGTAAATCATTCTTTTAGAACTAAGAATGCATTTAACGCCAAATATGTCTAAAGGAATCTGAGTACTGTTAAGATATACACGAGGATCAGAATGACATCTTTGAGATACCGATATTTATGTGGTTTTCTAATTTTGTGCCTTCATGTTTTTTCACAAAATAATTTCAAAAGCTTAGCCATTAATTAGATTTCCACCCAATTATTTTAATGACTAGCATATAGCCGGGATCATATGAAGGGGTTAGTAAAATTTTGATTTTTCAGAATTGTAAATAATCCTATGAGGCAGGTAAAAAAAATCTTTATTTGGTTGAGAATTATCTTAAGAACAAATAATCGACGATTAATTTAAAATTATCACATATGTATCTCATCTATTATTTAAGCCATAAAAGAAAATTATTACGTAATATCTAAGTTCAGTGATAAAACGTATGAAAATAATGCAGACGATATTTAAATAATTTGAAACAAGAAAGGATTAAATGAGATGGTTAAAGGAATGACGTCATAGTTCTAGAACAATGTTATTTTTACCTATTTATTATGCGATAAATTGATAAATGTAATCGCCTGCTCTTAACCGTGGAAAGTAAAGCTTGAAATAATGGCATTAACCGATTAAAAATTTTACTGATCCTCTCAGATGACGGGCTATATGCTAATTTTAAAATAAAACCTCGAATATTTCAAATAATTCCTTTTCATTTATTGTATTAAAAAGTACAGGAAATGAAGTTTGTAATTTCTGCAAATTTCATTGTTCTAGATATTTATATCTCCTTATCGGAATATTTCCAAAATTTGAAATAAAAAATTGCATGTTCCACCGTTCTATCTTCTTTCAAGCATTCGAAAAGCTGTGCTGGAGAAAATGATATGAGCGCATCAAAAAGGTCTGCAGTATTGTACAGTAGAATAGAATGGACGTTTCAGTTTAGTGTAATGGAGACATTTTAGAACAGAGTAAATAATGCTTTTAGTACATTTTGTCCTTGCCCAACTAGACTTCGTTGAGTGCAGAACGTAAAGATTCCATTAAAACAGAAAGAATTACTGATAAATATTTTCAGGATTTTCGAGAAAAGAATGATGAATGAAATCCTCTAATTAGCTGAAATATTGGTTTAATGTAAAATTAACCCTAACACAAATATTCCGGAAAAGAAAATCATTCTTTTAGAACTAAGAATGCTTTTAACGCCAAATATGTCAAAAAGAAATTGAGTACTGTTAGGATAAACACGAGGATCAAAATGGAATTTTTGAGATATCGATATTTATGTGGTCTTCTAATTTTGTGCCTTCATGCTTTTACACAAAAGAATTTCAAAAGCTTAGCCATTCATGAGGATTTCCGTCCAATTATTTTAAGGACTATCATATAGCCGGTCATATGACGGGATTAGTAAAATTTTTGATGTTCCAGAATAGTAAAGTACCCTATGAGGCAGGTAAAAAAATGGTTTGTTTTTTGGCTGAGAATTATCTGGTACAAGCCCAATAATTTGTTTATCTTCATACTCCTGTAAAGTCTCCCGATACTGTGAATGCAGTTTAGAAAAACATTGAATTCATTGAGTGAAATTAAGTGGTTATGGATAAAAAACAAGCACATAAAAGAAAAACTTCTTATTTTTCAAAGATATATAACTTGAACGCTAGATATTTATTAGTCCGTGAAATAGACTCCTAGACTTTTATAAAAAAATATTGTTGTTAATAAAGGTAATAAAATTTTCATTGCAACAAAAAATAATCGATGATTAAATTTAAAATTATCCCATATGTAACTAATATATTATTTATGCCAAATATAAAAGAAAATTATTTACGTTATATCTAAATTCAGTGATAAAACGTATGAAAATAATGCAGACGATATTTAAATAATTTAAAATAAGAAATGATTAAATGAGATGGTTAAAGGAATGACGTCATAAATGATTATTTTTACCTATTTATTATGTGATAAACTTAATCGCCCGCTCTTAATCGGTGAAAATAGGGCTTGATATAATGAAATTAAATGCTAGAAAAGGGGAGAAGGGGTGGATTTCGAACGTTTTAAAGACTTTCTTTAAAGTTTGATAACCCTAACTCATCAAGAATCCAATATGGAAGTCCCTAACTATTCCAATTCCAAACACTTCATAAATTCGTGGATAGACAAAATTACTGATAAATGCAATTTTCAGAATTTTAGAGAAAAGAATGATGAATGAAAACCTCTAAATAGCTGAAATTGTGGTTTAATGTAAAATTAACCCTAACACAAATATTCCGGAAAAGAAAATCACCCTTTTAGAACTAAGAATGCTTTTAACGCCAAATATGTCAAAAAGAAATTGAGTACTATTAGGATATACACGAAGATCAAACTGAAATTTCTGAGATACCGATATTTATGTGGTCATCTAATTTTGTGTCTTCATGTTTTTACACAAAAGAATTTCAAAAGCTTAGCCATTCACGAGGATTTCCATCCAATTATTTTAATGAATAGCATATAGCCATTCATATGATGGGATTAGTAAAATTTTTCATTTTCCAGAATTGTAAAGTACTCTATGAGGAAGGTAAAAAAAATATTTACGGCTACACAAAATGGTTTTGTCTAAGAATTATCTTCAAACAAAGGATGATCGAAGATTGCATTTAAAATTATCACATAAGTACCTAATCCATTATTTAAGCCAAATATAAAAGAAAAGTATTTATGTAATTTCCAAGTTCATTAGATAAAACGTATGAAAATAATGCAGACGATATTTAAATAATTTAAAATAAGAAATGATTAAATGAGATGGTTAAAGGAATGATGTCATATTGTTAGAAACAAAGGTTATTTTTACCTATTTATTAAAGGATAAACTTAATAGCCTGGTCTTAACCGGGGAAAATAGGTCTTGA
>CM063497.1:100479488-100496988 GCA_032207245.1 Pardosa pseudoannulata | reverse complement strand
ATATTTAAAGAAAACAATATGTGTAAAGTCGTCCAGAGAGGAGATCACTCTAGGCAACCTACTCATCTGAAAGTTCCACCGGGAGTCCCCTCCCGTTTTTCCTTTTTCAAACAGGAAACATCGGTTTTAGGGGAGATCGACACCCCCCTCCAGTTGACCTTCGTCCTTGGAGTATCTGACGCGGTCACATAAAGAACAATTTCTTCTTTCTGTCGGTGCGATGACAAAACGGCAGATTTGACACTTCTAATCGTCCGTGCGTCAAAAGGACCATTACTGCCGTTTTCCAATTGTTTGGCATTTTGAAATGTTCGGCGCATTACAATGAACCAAAAGAATAAAAGTTCGACCGACCACCGTTAGAGACGGACGCGACTATTACATTTTCTATCTATTCAACACGTTTTCCAGCTGCCGCAGGCAAATGGCTCCGCGTTTTTTCCTGATCTGAACACTTAATTCAGTGAGTAAGTTTCTTCTACCTTGGGAAAATTTTTTCTGTCTTCGCTCTCGGGTGTACCTCTGTTCTAACAGAGGGAGTTTTGTGTCTTTTCTTTTGTCAGTAGTTGACTCTTAAAGATGTCTGTTTTAACAGCTCCAAAATAAAGTTTTAGTTAAACTTGTGCAGGTCTCTTTCAGTGGTCCTACTGCATCTTTATTACTGCTAGCTGATTAAGTTTCTGCTTGCCCAGTTGCCCGAGCAAGTAAAAAGAATAGGGGCAACATAATTATTGTGAGCGGTTTAGTAATTGTAAGTTAGAAAGTAAAGCAATAATTAATAAAAAGGAAACTTTTGTGAATAATAAAAATATAGGGGGTAAAACTACACTATTTGTGAGCAGAGTACGCCAAGTAGTAAGAGAGAACAAGAAATTCTTGTTAGCTGGTGACTTGCTGCATAGCTCAGTTTCTTGTTAAAATAAAATGGCTAACGAGGCTTTGATATTCGAATAAAACTTGAATTCCTGGAATTGATGTCTTTTTTATTTTTCTTATTAACTGATGAGCCTGACATCTTTTATTTTCTTATTTAAAAAATATCTTTTCTTATCATCTTAAAGACGGAGGTCTGACGGATACGCTATAAATGTGATGCAAACATGTAGTGTCTTGTTAAAACATTCTTAATGGGACCATTGTATAAAATGGCGTAAGGATTGCAAGAACCTATTGTTTTTCTACAGATAATCTATAGTCTATCACAGACGTTACTCGTTTCTTCCGGGTTCCTCTTTCCTTCATTTCACGATTATGGAAGCAATTCCAAACAAGCAAACACTTGTCTGAGTACCTGTAGCCAAGGTTTTGACTCCCATATAAGACAGATATATTGCTTTTATATACTAGAGGAAACGAATATCGACCTCCATTCGTGTCACATGTATGATTTCAGCGACCACTGGTAAGACGCTATTTGCAACTACTGTTCTTCGAAAGCTACACTTGAATGGTCTGTACGATCTAGTATTATTTGTTTGTGTTCCTTTATCTACCCAATCTAGAGGGAGCCAAAATATGGACTGTGTCTGATTAAGCAAACTTTATGTTCGCAGATGAGTCCTAATTTGCCCTCAACAGATGATAAGGGTATAAGGGTCTGGAAGGAACAAGGCACACACATACGACCTGAGAACATCATTAAATATCACGCATTCTGAGGAGGAAGCATCAGGGAATGGGCAGAAATTTCACTGGGATATTTATCATGCATGAAAACTCAAAATTTTTTAAATATCTGTCTGTAGTTTTATCTTTTGTTTCATGAATAAACATGAATCTACTTGCAGAATCTTATGTCAATCCATCAAAACTTGTTCAATTTTCGCATTTTACCCCTCCGGGTTTAACGTTTGGAAGTGAGTGTATATATATATATATATATATATATATATATATATATATATATATATATAACAAATCAACAATGGAAATGAATTTATTATGTAAGTAAACTGCTTTTGGTCAGTTTTTAATTAATATATTTATAATTGATTGGAATTTCAGAATGTAAATAACTAAAATACTCCTTTGGATAGCCTTTCCATCTTTCAAAGTATCGGTACCTTATAGATTCTAGCCCTTAATGATTAGATAGATGTGAATACATTGTTACAACCAGATTTTAAGAAAACAGTAATCAGAAGTAGATATTTAGTAACTGGAAGTATCAGAAAAACACATGGTTGTATTAACACGAAGTAACCCAAACGGCGATAAAAACTACAGTTTTGCTGTAATGTACTAATTCAAAATAAGATGATTTTCGTAATTCAAAACGTATTTCATTTATCGTGTTTACACATTGACACATCACACTTAGACACATAATTTCAAAAATGATATTTTCGAACTGCAAAAGTTCAAAAATATGATAATCAGGGAAAATTCTAGTAGTATCTGGTAGACTTCTGGTTGTAGTAACACGAGTAATCCAAAAGGTGATAAAAACTACAGTTTTGTTATAATGTACTAATTCAAAATAAGATGGTTTTCGTAAGTCTAAACGTACTCCATTTACCATGTTTACATTTTGACACATGACACACAGACACGTATGGTGAGGCGATTTAAATCATTAATATAATTGATAATTAATATAACTGATATAATTAATATAATTGATAAATTAATATAATTGCTATAAATAAAACGAGAAGTGAAATGCTAGGGATCTATATCTGACCTCATCACATCTTTTGTAGAGGAGAGAGGACCCATAAAAATTAATTGAACAGATTTCGTCGTGTGCGGGATTCTCGGATGGGGTTCTGATCCCAGTCCCAGATTAGAATCACGTCTCTGCACATGACACTAAATAAGAATGCACCTTTGTGAAGTTAGTTATTAGTCCCTAAGAGACAGTGCCCAATTTGAAGGGTAAGGTTTTTCCCCATGTTTGAGATTTCAAGGTGGGGAAAGTTAGACCAATGCATATATAAAGTTCTGCTGATTGGATGAAGAGAAGTAAGAAAGGACATAGATGAAAATAATATAAAATAAAGAAAAGTCAAGAAGGAGAGAGAGTTTGGGGTCAAGAAGCAGATTTTGACAGTCAAAGTTCGGGAGTCGAAAGATGAGTTCGGGGACCAAAGGAATATTTGGGTCCAAGAAAAACTTCGACATCGCACACCGAACAGATGTGTTCCAGTTCATCCGCCTTTCAGAAACCCCTCAATTTATTTGTAAGACACCACACCGGCGGTGAGACTAAAATCAACATTGTCATCCCACCAATCGAGATAATAATCAAGGTAGCTACATCATTTCATCGAGAGCTCCCAAGATTACCACCCTGGCACACCCAATAGATCCACAAACGTACTTATTACAAATATTTGAATTTAAAATTAGGTCCACTCTCTTCTTGTCTCTTTTTTTACCTAAAAGTTAGGAAATTATTAATGTAAAATCTTGAATAAGGTGGTGCTGTGGTGTAGTACATTGCTGTTGCTATTTCAAAGTCATTTATAACCCAAAGTTGCTTTATATCGTCTTTAATTATAGTATAATACCACTGATCTATATTACAATGTTCAAATATAGAACAAACGACAAGGAAATATGCTAAAAAATATTTTTTAAAATATTAAAATTAAAAAAAAAACACTTCACGTGCTACGCCTGAAAAAAATATTGCCAATGTCCAAGAGAACGCTGCATTCTTTTCCTTTCTTCTTTCTACTCAGGCAACCCTATACTTTTCATTATCTTGTGCTGATGTGTTCGTTGCTCCATTGTCCTTTTTACATCGCGTCCCTTCCCGGCTTTGCCCAGAAGGACCGGGACTCCAAGGATGGTCCTGAATCGCCTCCTGGAGACCAATCACAATTCTCCAAAACTTGGTGAAGTTTAAGTGCAATCGTTTTCACACCACACGCTTCCTGGAGTCGCGAAAACAAACTGTGGGCATTCAACCCACAACGTGTGAGTGCGGCGAACAAATCAGTTTCGCAAACCTTATGTCCAACATAGCTGCACTCTCACAGGTGGAACCTAGTAGAAGGTTTTGGAAAAGCAAATCTTATGAAGTTGAATCAAAGTTTGGTATATTAGACATGTATATAGCATAATAATAAATTTATTTAATTTTAATTTAAACTATCAACCTTGTATCTGTTTATTTTAAGAGTGTAATATTTGATTTTAATAACTTATTTAGCTTATTAGATTTTTAAAATTTAAGTCTGTAGTCTCTCAGAACCTGTGGTTTAATTTAAACTTAGTAATCTACAGAACGCAACCCAAATAAAATTTAGTCTTTTTGACTAACAAAATAATAACTACTATAAATTTGATCATAGGTAAATACCTAAATTTAACGAGTGCTACATGACAACACATTTCAAAAATGATATTTTCCAAGAGGTCCAAAATAGGAAGATCAGGTGAAATTCTGGTAGTATCAGGTAAACTTCTGGTAACTGGAAGTATCAAGTACACTTCTGGTTGTATTAACACGGAGTAACAGAAACGGTAATAAAAACTACAGTTTTGCTATAATGTACTAATTCAAAATAAGATGGTTTTCGTAAGTCAAAACGTACTCCATTTACCGTGCTTACATATTAACACATCGCACACAGACACATAATTTCAGAAATGATATTTTCGAACTCCGAGAGATCCAAAATGCGAAGAACCATTTAAATCTCGAGTTTTGCATGATCACAATATTTTCCATATACTCCATACACGAAAAAAATTAAAAGAAATAGAAAAATCTAACATTAAATGAAACTTAATTTAAAACTGAGTTATTTTCAGTCGGACTGAGTTGCTTTTTAAATCTACTATTGGCTTATAGAGGAGATTGGCATAATCCCCACGGGATATTTGGTCTCGAAGGAAAGAAATATTTGTCGATCATAATTTTAGCTCTCAGATTGCTGAATTCGGGTTCAAAATATTTGTAACCCATCGACTCACGTAATAAATAACCGATTCTGATTGATCTTACAGTTACGCATGTGAATATGAATAAATATGTATTTATGCGAACATTTAAATATATTAGTGGAAATTTACATACGTATTTATTATTTTCAGATATATATATATATATATATATATATATATATATATATATATATATATATATATATATAAATATATATATATATATATATATATATATATATTTATATATATATATATATATATAAATAATATATTATATAAATATAAATATATATTATATATATATATATATATATATATATATATATATATATATATATATATATATATATATATAATTTATATATATATATATATATATATATATATATATATATATATATATATATATATATATATATATATATATATATATACATATATACATTATATCTTTAAACATTATTTCTGAGATATAAATAATATATATATATAAATTTTATATAAAAATTTATATTATATAAATTTTTTATTTATATATAAAAATTAAATTATATAAATAAATAATTTTTGAAAATATAAATTTTTTGTAAAAAAAAAATAATTGTTTTATTTATTAAAATTTTTTAAAAAAAAAAAATTTATTTTTTTTTCTTTTACAATATATATATAAAAATATAATAAATATAAATATAAAAAAAATAAAAATATATATAATATTATTTTTTTTTAATATATATAAAACATAGTAATAAATATTTTTTTTTTTATAAATTATATTTTATATATTTTATTTTTTTAACATATAAATACTAAAAAATTTTTTTATATTTCTAATATATTTATAAAACAAAGTGTATAAAAAACTTTATACAAATAAAACTTTGAAAAATTTTATAAAATATATATATAATTTATATATATATAAATAAAAAAAGTATATATAATATATAAATATATTATATCTATATATATAAAATAAAGTTATATATATAAAATGTTACACTTATAAATATATATTTTTTAAAAAATATTTTATTTTTAAATATTTTATATATATATATTCATAAGTTTTAGAAATATACATTTATAAATATATTTCTTTAATTTTTATATATAAAGATATTTTTTAAACTTCCTATATATAATAAACATTTTTTTTATAGTTAAAAAATTATATAAATATATTTTTTATAATATATATATTATTAATATATACTCTTAAAGTATGTCCTGGACAATATAATATAGATATTTCTTAATAATGTATTAGATATGCAAGTAACAGTAACCAAAAATATTTTAATTTAAAAAAGAAACCAAATTCAGCAGGTTCATGCAGAATTTTAAATTTCTCTCTAACCTTATGCTTGAAGTATAAAATAAATTTTTTCCGTACTTTTTATTCCCATCAAAAAGGTTATTTTTATTAAAAATAAATTTTAAATTTTTTGACGTTAAAACAGGAGAACACACAGAAATATATATATATATATATATATATATATATATATATATATATATATATATATATATATATATATAATATATATATATATATATTTATATATATATATATATATATATATATATATATATATAAAGAGAGGAGAGAGAGGGTCATACCCAACTTTTTTTTAAAACTCAAAAAAAGCATTTTTTCAAACTGGCTAGTAGTGCACTTGATGTTATACATTTTTTAAATATTAATTCAAATTTTAAATTTATTAAAAATTTTAGTTTTAATCCGACTATCCAAGCTCTGCGTGAATCCTGATTTTGCCAAATCGTTTTTAGTAAGTGAAAAACCTTGACATTTTATACATTTTTTTATTGCGTGAGAAAGCTAAATAATTTTTGCTAAAATTAAGTGATTAATGGTTTAGAAAATTTGTACTTTTACTTGTAATAAAAATTGTACTTTAATTCTAATTGTACTTATTCTACTGTTCATCATAGAGAATTTTTACTTTGGAATTATTAAAATAAGATATTTTCTGTTTCAGCTGTAAGGAATATGGTTACGTTAACAAGTAAAAAATTTAATTCTACTTTTTTAAAAATGGATTTAAGACTTTTATGTTGAGAATAAATTGAAATTATATGGGTTGATATTTATTAAATTATTATAAAATAATAAAATATATTTTAAATATAAAAAATTATAATATTTCATATATAACATAAATTACTATATTTTAAGAATATATAAAATTTCATGCACATAACTTTTACAGACAATTCGGTTATGATAAGTCATAGGTCATTTATTCATCTAAAAACTAATGTTATCGTAAGAATCATCGAGAAATGTAGTTAGAAAAAATTATGGTAAAATTGATAAAAACCATAAATTCAGCGTTCATAGCAAATTTAAAAACAAATTTTTTGTGTCAAGTATATTTTTAATAAAGAATTAGTTTTCTAATTTACAATTCGATGGATATTTGAGATTAAGTAGTTATTTTTTGACTTTTTAATACTTTATGTATTTTTAAATTCTTTTTTTTTCAACATGATACACACACACACACACAAATAAAATATATATATATATAATTTATAATAATATAAAAATATATATAAATAGATAGAAGATACATTTTTGTTTTCTACTTTTATAGATAAATTCTAATGCATTTTTTCAACTTGTAGTAGATGACTATGATGTTAATACAGCAAAAATGTATTAATTAATAAAAAAATTCAAAATAATTTCAGTTTTATGAACAATCGCCTTATAAATTTCGTATGAAAAACAAGTTTCTAATTTACAATTTTCAATAGATATTATAAGAGTAATTAGACTTTTTGGCTTTGTTACACATTTTATACATTTTTAAATATATTGCGTTATAGCAGAAAGCTAAATAATTTTTGCTAAAATTAAGTGATTAATCATGATTTAGGAAAAATTGTACTTAAACACAGTAGATCACTTTATTTTAAACTGAATTATAAATAAGATATTTAAATGAACTTTTCAGCTAGTAAGGTAATATGTCCCGTTAAACGTATAACAAGTAAAAAATTTAATTCTACTTTTTTAAAAATGGATTTAAGAACTTTTGCATGTTGCCATGAACAAACGCCTTATGAAATTTCATGCATAGAGGTTGAACCGTTTCTGTGCAACTTGTAAATTGAAAGTAAGCGAATTTTAGTGGAGAAGAAAATGGCAGCGATAAAAGTTGAAGCAAAAAATGAAGCAGTGGGTGGAACTGAACAAAACCTTCTAGGGGGAGAAATAAACTCGAAATTCAAAAACTCCCAGGAGTTTTTGTTTCTCGAGAAAATAGTTCCCATTTTTCACAGAACTTAGAAAAAAAAGTAATTTAAGTCAAATTTTTAATTAGCGAGAATATTTCAGGTTGTGTAACATTCAGGCTGAGTTAAAATAAATTTCATGGACATATTTCATTGTGATTAAAGGGAAAGTAGAGTATCAAAATTAATTTTTTCTGTTTTTTAATCAAAATACTTGAACATTTAGTATGTTATTAGCAATATATTTTGGGGTTGTGTTTATAATTTCAAGATAAAATATTAATAATTTTAAAAACTACGAATTACTTTAATATTAAGAGATTTATTATGAAAATGTTTCATGCACTAGCTTTTAAAGTCAATTCGGTTATTTTTATTCATAGGTTACCATTTAATTCATCGTAAAAACTTAATTGTTATCGTAAGAATCATCGAGAAATGTAGTTAGAAAAAATTATGGTAAAGTATGATAAATACATAAATTAGAATGTAACTGGATTACATATGCAAATTTAAAACTAATTTTGTTGTGTCAAGTATATTTTTCATATAAAGAAATTAGTTTCTAATTTACAACTTTCGATGGATATTTTGAGGTTAAGTAGATTTTTTGACTTTGTGTGAATACTTTATGTATTTTTAATTCTTTTTTTTCAAAGATAAAAAGTATATAAATCAAAATAATTTTTATAACTTTAGACTCAATCATGGCTCAGGAGAAATGGTACTTAAATAGAGAAGAACATTTTGTTTTCTACTGGATTATAGATAGTATATTTAATAAAGTTTTCCACTTGAAAGATACTATGCTGGTTAAGCATATAACAAGCAAAGAATGTATGTTGAGTTAATAAAAAATGGCTTCAAGAAGTAATGTATGTTGCAATGAGCAATCGCTTTATAAATTTCGTATGAAAAACAAGTATGGATTTGAGAAGTTTCGTACGTTGCCATGAACAATCGCGTTATAAAATTTCATGCATCTAGGCCGAACCGTTACTGTGCAACTTGTAAATTGAAAGTAAGTGAATTTTAGGGGAGAAGAATATGGCAGAAATAAAAGTTGAAGCAAAAAATGAAGCAGTGGGTGGAACTGAAACGAAACAACAAAACCTTCCAGGATGGGGAATAAAGTCGATATGCAAAAACTCCCGGGAGATTTTCTTTCTCAAGAAAATAATTCCCATTTTTCAAAGAACTTCCAGAAAAAAGTAATTTAAGTCAAATTTTTAATTAGCGCGAATGTTTCAGGTTGTGTAACATTTAGGCTGGGGTAAAATAAATTTCATGGACATATTCCATTGTGATTAAAGGGACAGTAGAGTATCAAAATTAATTTTTTCTGTTTTTTAACAAAACTTCTTGAAAATTTTATATGTTATTAACAATATATTTATGATGTTGTGTTTATAATTTCAAGATAAATTATTAATAATTTAAAAAACTATGAATTACTATAGTATCAAGAGAGGTATTATGAAAATATTTCATTCACATACCTTTTACAGACAATTCGGTTATTTTTATTCATACGTTACCATTTAATTAATCGTAAAAACTTAATTGTTATCATGAGAACCCTCGGGAAATGTAGTTAGAAAAAATATGAAAAAAAAAATGAAAAATGCATAAATTAGAATGTAACTGGATTAAATATGCTAATTTAAAACTAATTTTTTTGTCGCAAGTATATTTATCATTTAAAAAAATTAGTTTTTAATTTACAATTTTCAAAGGATATTTTGAGGGTAAGTAGATTTTTTGACTTTGTGTAAATACTTTATATATTTTTAATTGTATATCTTCAAAGAGAAAAAGAAGAAAAAGTTAAATAATTTTTATAAATTTAGACTCAAACATGACTCAGGAAAAATGGTGATTAAATAGAGAAGAACATTTAGTTTTTTATTGGATCATATATAGGATATTTAAAAGAACTTTTAGCTCGAAACATATTATGTCAGTTATACATATAACAAAAAAAGAATCTATGTTGAGTTGATCAAAAATGCTTTAAGAAGTAATGTAAGTTGCAATGAACAATCGCCTTATAAATTTTGTATGAAAACTAGTTTCTAATTTACAATTTTAAATAGATATTATAAGGGTAAGTAGACTTTTTGACTTTGTGCAAATTTATACATTTAAATGCATTGCTTTATAGAGGAAAGCAAAATATTTTTTTTTAATTTAGACTCAATCATGAACAGGAAAAATTGTACTTAAATCAACTTTTTGTTTTATATTATAAATAGGATATATAAATAGGATATTTGAAAATAAAAAATTGTTTAGCTCGGAAGGAATTATGTTCGTTAAACATATAACAAACAAAGAATATAAATGAAGTTTTTGAAAAGCGGTTTTAAGTAATTTTTGTATGTTGCCATTAAAAATCACACTATAAATTTCACGTAAAAATTTAGTTTCTAATTTACAATTTATATAGCTATTTTGAAGGTAAGTGTATTTTTTTCACCTTATGTAAATATTTTACATATTTTTGATTGTATTTCTTCATAGAACGAAAACTAAATAATTTTTATAAATTTAGCCTCAATTATGATTTGGAAAGAATTGTACTTAAATAGAGAAGGAATTTTTGTGTTATATTAGATTATAAATAGAGTATTGAAAAGAACTTTCAGCTTGAAAGGTACTATGCCTCTTTATATATAACAATCAAAAATCTAATTTGAGTTTATAAAAATGGCTTTTAAGTATTGTATGTTTGCATATCGCTTATAAATTTCGTACAAAAAAAAATTTCTAATTTACAATTTTCAATATAATTATGAGTGTAAGTAGAATTCAAATATTTTTATTTTAAATGCATTGCTTTATAGAGTAAAGCAAAATATTTTTTTTAAAATTTGGCACTTAATAAGATTTTGGAAAAAAATAGTTTTAAAACATAGCAGAATTTAATATTAAGAATTATTATGAAATATTTAAGTGCACATTTTAAAGTCAAAAGGTAATGTTTTAAAATATTACAACAACAAATTTATTAGTTTTTTAAAAATGTATTAGAAATTGTAGTTGATGAACAATCGCGTTATAAAATTTCATGCATCTAGGCCGAAATTACTGTGCAACTTGTAAATTGAAAGTAAGTGAATTTTAGAGAAGAATATGGCAGCTAAAAGTTGAAGCAAAAAATGAAGCAGTGGGTGGAACTGAAACGAAACAACAAAATTCCAGGATGGGGAATAAAGTCGATATGCAAAAATAGATTTTCTTTCTCAAGAAAATAATTCCCATTTTTCAAAGAACTTCCAGAAAAAAGTAATTTAAGTCAAATTTTTAATTAGCGCGAATGTTTCAGGTTGTGTAACATTTAGGCTGAGATAAAATAAATTTCATGGACATATTCCATTGTGATTAAAGGGACAGTAGAGTATCAAAATTAATTTTTTCTGTTTTTTAACCAAAATGCTTGAAAATTTTATATGTTATTAACAATATATTTATGATGTTGTGTTTATAATTTCAAGATAAATTATTAATAATTTAAAAAACTATGAATTACTATAGTATCAAGAGAGGTATTATGAAAATATTTCATTCACATACCTTTTACAGACAATTCGGTTATTTTTATTCATACGTTACCATTTAATTAATCGTAAAAACTTAATTGTTATCATGAGAACCCTCGGGAAATGTAGTTAGAAAAAATATGAAAAAAAAAATGAAAAATGCATAAATTAGAATGTAACTGGATTAAATATGCTAATTTAAAACTAATTTTTTTGTCTCAAGTATATTTTTCATATAAAAATTTTAGTTTCTAATTGACAATTTATAATAGATGTTTCGAGGGTAAGTAGATTTTTTGACTTTGTGTAAATACTTTATATATTTTTAATTGTATATCTTCATAGAGAAAAAGAAGAAAAAGTGAAATAATTTTTATAAATTTAGACTCAAACATGACTCAGGAAAAATGGTACTTAAATAGAGAAGAACATTTAGTTTTTTATTGGATCATATATAGGATATTTAAAAGAACTTTTAGCTCGAAACATATTATGTCAGTTATACATATAATAAAAAAAGAATCTATGTTGAGTTGATCAAAAATGCTTTAAGAAGTAATGTAAGTTGCAATGAACAATCGCCTTATAAATTTTGTATGAAAACTAGTTTCTAATTTACAATTTTAAATAGATATTATAAGGGTAAGTAGACTTTTTGACTTTGTGCAAATATTTTATAGAATTTTAAATGCATTGCTTTATAGAGGAAAGCAAAATATTTTTTTTTAATTTGGCTCTTAATCATAATTTAGGAAAAATTGTACTTAAACATAGTAGATCATTTTATTTTAAACTGAGTTATGAGTAGGATATTTATATAAACTTTTCAGTTTGAAATGTACTATGTTCCGTTAAACATATAACAAACAAAGAATTTAGTTCGAGTTTTTCAAAAATGGATTCAATAAGTTTTGTATGTTGCCATGAACAATCGTCTAATAAAATTTCAGGCATGTAGGCCTAACCGTTTCTGTGCAACTTGTAAATTGAAAGTAAGCGAATTTTAGTACAAAAAAATATGGCAGCAATAAAAGTGGAACCAAAAAATGAAGCAGTGGGTGGAACTGAAACGAAACAACAAAACTTTCCAGGATGAGAAATAAACTCGAAATGCAAAAACTCCCGGGAGTTTTCTTTCTCGAGATAATAGTTCCCATTTTTCAAAGAACTTCCAGAAAAAAGCAATTTAAGTCAAATTTTTAATTAGCGAGAATGTTTCAGGTTTTGTAACATTCAGGCTCAGGTAAAATAAATTTTATGGCCATATTCCATTGTAATTAAAGGGACAGTAGAGTATCAAAGTTAATTTTTTCTGTTTTTTAATCAAAATGCTTGAACATTTAGTATGTTATTAGCAATATATTTTTGGGGTTGTGTTTATAATTTCAAGATAAAATATCAAGAATTTTAAAAACTATGAATTACTTTAATATTAAGAGATTTATTATGAAAATGTTTCATGCACTACCTTTTAAAGTCAATTAGGTAATTTTTATTCATAGGTTACCATTTAATTCATCGTAAAAACTTAATTGTTATTGTAGAATCATCATAAAATGTAGTTAGAAAAAACTATGGAAAAAATTGAAAAATGCATAAATTAGAATGTAACTAGATTAAATATGCAAATTTAAAACTATTTTTTTTTGCCTCAAGTATATTTTTCATCTGAAAAAAAATTAGTTTCTAATTTACAATTTTCAATGGATATTTTGAGGTTAAATAGATTTTTTGACTTTGTGTAAATACTTTATATATTTTTAATTGTATTTCTTCAAAAAAGAAAAAAAAGCTAAATAATTTTTATAAATTTAGACTCAATCATGGCTCAGGAAAAATGGTACTTAAATAGGGAAGAGCATTTTGTTTTATATTGCATTATATATAGGATGTTTAAAAGAACTTTCAGCTTGATAGATACTATTCCGGTTAAACATATAACAAACAAAGAATCTATGTTGAGTTTTTCAAAAATGGCTTTAAGAGGTAATAAATGCTGCAATGAACAATCCCTTATAAATTTCGTATAAATAATTAGTTTCTAATTTACAATTTTCAATAAATATTTTGAGTGTAAGTGGATTTTTTTCACTTTGAGTACATATTTTATACATTTTTAAACATATTGCTTCATAGAAGAAAGCTAAATAATTTTTATAAATTTAGACTGTTAATCATGACCTAGAAATAATTGTACTTAGAGTAGAAATTTTTGTTTTATATTGGATTATAAATAGTATAATTGAAAATAAAATATTGTTTAGCTCGGAAGGTATTATGTTCGTCAAACATATAACAAACAAAGTATCTAAATGGAGTTTTTGAAAAGCGGCTTTCAGTAATTTTTGTATGTTGCCATTAAAAATCGCCCTATAAATTTCATATAAAAATTTAGTTTCTAATTTACAATTTTCAATAGTTATTTTGAAAGTAAGTGTATTTTTTCACCTTGTGTAAAAATTTTGCATATTTTTGATTGTGTTTCTTTATAGAACGAAAACTAAATAATTTTTATAAATTTAGCCTCAGTCATGATTTTGGAAGTTTTGTACTTAAATAGAGAAGGACTTTTTGTTTTATATTAGATTATAAATAGAGTATTGAAAATAACTTTCAGCTAGAAAGGTACTATGCCTCTTTATATATAACAAATAAAAAATCTAATTTAAGCTTATAAAAATGGCTTTAAGAAGTATTGTATGTTGCGATAAACAATCGCCTTATAAATTTCGTAAAAAAATTAGTTTCTAATTTACAATTTTCAATATATATTATGAGTATAAGTAAACTTTTTGACTGTGTAAATATTTTATACAATTTTAAATGCATTGCTTTATAGAGGAAAGCAAAATAATTTTTTTTTAAATTTGGCTCTTAATAATGATTTAGGAAAAATTGTATTTAAGCATAGTAGAACCTCATATTTTTCACTGAATTATAAATAAGA
This sequence comes from Pardosa pseudoannulata, assembly GCA_032207245.1. Classification (NCBI taxonomy): domain Eukaryota; kingdom Metazoa; phylum Arthropoda; class Arachnida; order Araneae; family Lycosidae; genus Pardosa; species Pardosa pseudoannulata. The sequence goes on along the minus strand of CM063497.1, from coordinate 100,482,336 downwards.
TATTTAAACGAACTTTTCAACTCAAAAGGTACTATGTCCCGTTAAACATATAACAAGCAAAGAATCTAGTTCAAGTTTTTCAAAAATGGATTTAAGAAGTTTTGTATGTTGCCATGAACAATCGCCTTATAAAATTTCATGCATGTAGGCCGAACTGTTTCTGTGCACCTTGTAAATTGAAATTAAGAGAATTTTAGTGGAGAAGAAAATGGCAGCAATAAAAGTTGAAGCAAAAAATGAAGTAGTGGGTGGAACTGAAACGAAACAACAAAAACTTCCAGAGTAAGAAATAAACTCGAAATACAAAAACTCCCAGGAGTTTTTGTTTCTACAGAAAATATTTCCCATTTTTCAAAGAGCTTAGAGAAAAAAGCAATTTAAGTCAAATTTTTAATTAGCGAGAATGTTTCAGGCTGTGTAACATTCAGGCTGAGTTAAAATGAATTTCATGGACATATTCCATTGTGATTAAAGGGACAGTAGATTATCAAAATTAATTTTTTCTGTTTCTTAACCAAAATTCTAGAAAATTTTATATGTTATTAACAATATATTTATGGTATTGTGTTTATAATTTCAAAATAAAATATTAGTAATTTTGAAAACTATGAATTGTTATAATTTTAAGAGAGGTATTACGAAAATGTTCCATGCACATACCTTATACAGACAATTAGGTTATTTTTATTCATAGGTTACCATTTAAGTCATCGTAAAAACTTAATTGTTATCGTAAGAATCATCGGAAAATGTAGTTAGAAAAATTATGGAAAAAATTGAAAATGCATAAATTAAAATGTAATGGGATTAAATATGCCAATTGAAAGCTAATTTTTTGTTTCAAGTAAAATCTCAATATTATATTTAATCTGTGAAAAAAAATTTAAAACGAGTAATTATTTTATTTTATAGAATAGTAAAATACAAGGTGTCCCAAAACGACCGAATAAACGCTCTACAGCTAGATTCCTTATTGGGAGTACATAAAAACTGCCCAAAGAATCGTTCCTGTAAGATCCATAGTTTATAAGACAAATACGAAAAACAAAGTAGGACGTCCCTTCCGGTGCAAGAAAAAACTTTTTATTGAATATATCAACAGCGGTATTTGCACGGTCATACACCCTAACAGTTCGTAATGCATTTCCATTACATTGGACGTACATCAGGTACATGTCGCAGTAGTCTCGAACGAAATATATGGCCACCATACGAAGACTACCGGTAGATGCAAGATTTTAAATACCAGTTCAACAGCTGCTTAACGTCATTCCATTGCTCGCGCGCATGCATGATGCGATATGCGTGGCGAACGTTTTAAGCATTATCGTCTCGAAATATATGCAAATACTGCTGTTGATATGCCCAAAAAAGGTTTTTTTTCTTGCACTGGCAGTGACGTCATACTTTGTTTTTCGTATTTTTTCCCCGTAAACTATGGATCGTACAGGAACTTACGCTTCTTTGGGCAGTTTTTATGTACTCCCAATAATTAATCTAGCTGTGCAGTGTTTATGTGGTAGTTTTGAGACACCCTGTATAGAATTTCCTGTACAAAACACATGTTATTAATTTAATAACCCTTTAAATTTGAATATATCCATATAATTTTTCTAATAAAAAATTATTATGCATATTTTAAACTGATTAGGCATAATAATATATGCCTAATATGTATTAATAACAATGTATGTATAATAATATGTATGTATATTAAACTGATTTGGCATAAGTTAAATTGTTAATAAATTTTAAAAATATATGATTAGTAGTTAAATTATAGTGTTTCAAATATTTATAAAATTCGAAAATGCATCTTTTTAAATTCTGTTTAAAGTAGTTATAAATAATAATTGATTTTTTTTTCATGTGTTAATGATTATATTAATTATATTTTAATGTACAAAGGGTATTCATACATTTTGTAAAGATTTCAACTTTCTCCATGATTTTAAATTTAAATGTTAAAACAAAAAGTAACAGGCAGCACATTTGAATAGTGTTTAAAGAGCAGATGTAGCATTAAAATTATTCCGTATATTAAAATTTAGCTGAATAATGAACAATGTAGCGAATTTTTGCTTCTGAAGAAAATACTCTTATATTAATTATTATAAAATCATGGGGAAAATCATGGTTTTAATATTTCTACGCGTAAAATAACTGACATTATTAATAAAAACATATGAAACGCGGAGTTATACATTTTACTTGGATAAGGGCATACAATGCCAAACTAAGGAATGTACTCATGTTACTAAGTCGAAAATATTCATGTATTAAAAGGAAATCGATCAACTCAAAGAGAAATCGCAAGATCATTATGGTGACTGTAAAGAAAATTATAGAACCTAGTTTTAATCTTTCTTCTTAAAAAGAAAATATTTACAGCAATGTGTATCAGTGTAAGACTATCTGCATATTGTTGTGTGAAGAGAAAGAAAGAAATATAAAACGCACCTATGTTTCTCAGTGCAAAACTATCTTCAAATTTTTCTATGGAAAAGAAAGATAAAAAACTACACAAATGTTTCTCAGTGTAGATTATCTAGAAATTGTTGTGTGACAAAAAGAAAGAAAAAAATACACTGATGTGTCTTAGCGTAAGACTATTGGCAAATTCTTGTGTGAAAAAAAATAGAAAGAAAAATAGCACATAGTTGTTTCTCAATGTAACACTATCTGCAAATTGTTGTCTGGAAAAAAAGGAAATTAACATAGCACATCCTTGTTTATCATCGTAAAACCATCTGCAAATTGTTGTGTAGAAAAAAGAAAAGAAAAATACCACACCGTGTTTTCTCAGTGTAAAGCTATCTTCAAATTGTTGTGTGGCAAAAACAGGAAA
>CM063497.1:100466988-100474488 GCA_032207245.1 Pardosa pseudoannulata | reverse complement strand
TTTTTTAAAATTTCCATAGTAATTTCCATAAAAAATTAAATAATTTTCGATCTATTTAGAGTTAACTAAATAACTAAATAACTAAAACGCCCGCTCCTGGTATAATTCCGCTGCGAAATGTACCTGCACACAATGTGTTAAAATAAAAATATTAAATCGTATTTTTATAATAAATTTAAGAACTAATAACAATCACGACATATGTTCAGAAATCCAAATTTAAAAATATTAAAAATATTACGAAAATGAATATAGATTTTAATATGCAACAGTACTCAAAAACTTTTTATCAAGAAAATTAACCTGTATTCTTCGAAGCACTCTAAAAAGGAAAATTAATTACCCTTAAATGTGTTTAATTAGTGCTCTAATTTCATGTTGCTTTACGTGGAAGTTGTTGACTTTATCGTGTTTTTCAGTGGTATGTCATCACGACTTGAAAAATTATGCGAGCGTCTCAAATTTTCCAGATTTCCCAAAGGTGACTAGAACATATGTTACATTGTTCAAATGACAATGTATGGGTCTTCTAATATTTGTCAAGCTTAAGGATTAACACATGCCGTGTAGTCCTCGTTTATATTTGGATATTAACCTGTGATCAAATGTATAGTAGTATATATTTTGGGTTGCGTTGTGTAAAAGTATTTTAGTACTAAATTTAACCACAGGTTCTGAGAAACTACAGACATAAAATATGAAAATAAACTAAAAGCTAAATTGAAAACATCTAAAACCAGCTTAAAATAAAAAAAGTAAATTTATTATACTGATATATTTATACATCTATGTACACACAATCTGATTCTATCTTCATAAAATATGCTTTATCCACACTTTCAAATTAGGTGCCACTCTAATTTAGTTCTGACAATAGTTTTTCATCACTTAAGTAAATGTGTAAATATAAGAGAGAGGACCTAATCTCAATTTCAAAATGTACGTAAAAGGGGGTACCTTTGTGTGTTAATATGCTGTGCCCGGAACATTGCTGGTTGAGGGCTGATAAGGATTGGGTATGCATGGATCTTCCGTCGGTCTGGTCAGGGAGTTCCTTCTGAGTGTTTGGGTTCGTCTGTAATATTTGATACAGGAACACTTCCCGTCGGACTTGTTTCCTCGACTGGACTGCCGAACACCTTCTCTCGGACTTCCAAACACCTTCCGTTGGACTTATCTAGTCAACTGGACTCCCGAACACCTTCTCTTTTTAGATTTTTCTTATTTTATTAATTTTATCCTCGTCCCCTCTTCCTTCTTATCGTCCAATCGGGATCGTTGTAAAAATCTAATCGGTACTCTTTAGGGACTCATAAATCACTCCACAAAGGTACATTCTTATTTAGTGTCAAGTACGGAGACGGGATTCTAATCTGGGACTGGGATCCGAACCCCGCCCGAGACCACCATACAAGACAACAATATCCGTAGAATAGAATTTTATGGTCCTCTGTTTTTTACAAAGATGTGATGAGGTCAGATTTAGATCCCCAGCATTTTATTTTTTGTATGAAAGAATCATTTATATTACTGATCTAAATCGCTTCATCACAACACACACACACAATCTATCTATTTATATTTGTATATACAACACAATATATATGTATATATACATATATGTATGTAAATATATACAGACTAGCATATAGCCCGTCATATGATGGGATCAGTAAAATTTTTAATTTTCCAAAATTGTAAAGTACCCTGAGAGGCAGGTAAAAAAATTGGTTTGTTTTTTTCAGCTGAGAATTATCTGGTACACATTCAGTACCTTGTTTATCTTCATACTCCTCAAAAGTCTCCCGATAATGTGAATGCAGATTAGAATGCCATTAGAAACACTTTCATTTCATTTAGAAAGATAATTCAAAGTTTTCTTACCTATGGTTATTATTACGGAAATTATCGTTAAGTTCTTCCCAATTTTTTTTGCCATAGTAATTAATAGAAGTAAGGGAATGAAATTATCATTTCCACTACATCCTGGAGGTAGGTAGAATTAGTTGTTAATAAAGATGGTAAAATTTTCATTGCACCAAAAAATAACCGATGATTAAATTTAAAATTATCCTATATGTACCTAATCTATTATTTAAGCCAAATATAAAAGAAAAGTATTTCGTCATATAAAAGTTCAATGATAAAACGTATGAAAATAATGCAGACGATATTTAAATAATTTAAAATAAGAAATGATTTAATGAGATGGTTAAAGGAATGACGTCATAATGCTAGGAAAATGTTATTTTGACCTATTTATTATGTGATAAATTGATAAATTTATTCGCCTGCTCTTAACCGGGGAAAATAATGATATTAAAATCTTGAAAGGGGGGGAAAGGGGCGTATTTCGAACGTTGCTTACCCTAACTCATTAAGAATCCAATATGGATGCCTCTATGCATTCCAGGTCAAGGCGTTTCGTACATTCGAGGACAGACATGTATATATATATATATATATATATATATATATATATATATATATATATATATATATATATATACAAATGTTCTTATATATATATACAATTCTTCTTTTTCTTTTCAATAGTATTTCTTAAGGTATGTATGCACACAGCAGATTCTAGATAAGTAGATGTTTTGCAGCCATGTTTTGCATAAAGATATCTGTCTGAATTGCCAGATGCATTGTAAAGAAAATGGTTTATTTTTACTTAGTGGCTATATTTCTTTGTTATTGATATATTGCTTCATATAAGAAGACTAAATGATTTTTAAAAATTTGACAATTATTAATGAACTAAGGAAAATTGAATTCTAAACATTTTTTAAAAATAATTTTAGATGGAATAAAAAATAAAATTTTAATAAGAGATTTCATTTCGAAAGATAGCATATTTCCTTGAACAAATAAGAATAAACGTGGCTGATAAGTCTTAATACATGAAAGAGTTCACAGACTCCAACCTATTATTTATTATATAACAAATCTAAATAATTTTTATAGAATTTGACCATTATTAATGATCTAATAAAAATTGAATTCTAAACATTTTTTTAATTTTAGATTGAATAAAACATAAACTTTTAATTAAGAGATTTAAATTCGAATGATAGCATATTTCCTTAAAGAAATAGGAATAAACGTGGTTTATAAGTGTTATAACATGAAAGAGTTGATGGGACTCCAAACCTATTATTTATTATATAACAAAACTAAATAATTTTTATAAAATTTGACCATTATTAATGATCTAAGAAAAATTGAATTCTAAACACTTTTTTTAAAATTTTAGATTGAATGAAAAATAAACTTTTAATTAAGAGATATTAATTCGAATGATAGTATATTTCCCTTAAAAAAAAAAAAAACAAGAACAAAAGTGGTTTATAAGTCTTACAACATGAAAGAGTTCACGGAACTCCAAATGTATAATTTATTATAGTTTGTAATTATGTGTATATGCTTGTTTGTTACCGGGAACTAAGTATAAAAAGTATGAAAATCTTACTTCCACGGAAAGAAACCTTAACAGTCCAACAAACTAATAATTAACAATGTCACCTACAACTGTAACATTTCAAAATAAATCAAAAATCCAATTTTAAAGATAGCTTGAGATAAATTAACTTTAGCGAAGTTTAAAACCAATTAACGTAGCACCCATCACGCAGGGTAATTAACTTTTCATCTCGACAAATAAATCCAAAAACCCTTTCGACTGGTATCAAATACGGAGCAAGAATCCCCCGCATTTTGCCCTAAAAAAAAGCCTATTTACGACTACCAATTACGTATTACCGAACAATTTAAGACTAACATTCCATTCTACCTTTAATTCAGGGCTATTTTGACATTCGGCAATTAACTGCTAAATGAATTTTAGAAATTCCATCGCGTTCGTTTTAAGTTTGCAGCATTCTTCGAACGCTCGCGATGTTTCTAAACGTACTTTCGAAGTATATAATTTGCGTCCGGGTAAAAGACCCTGTCACAAACAGAACCAAAAGTGTGGATTGCGTAGGTTAGAAAAATTCGAATGTTCGGAATGTCCATAGATGTTTAAGTAATTTGAACCTTGATATTTCCCGGATTTTAATATCAGTGTTTAAAGATTCAATCTGCATTTTCAATTCGAGATTCTAAATAAAAAAATTCTTTGTAGAAACAGAGTGGAAAACTTTTCTATCTATTACAATCACCAATTACATACATATTAGGTAAAACCATTAACTTAGTGAGATTCTGCATATTACAAAACTTTATTGTAAATTAATAACTATTATATTATATTTAATTAATAAACTTATACATTCATAAATTTAGAAATAAATTAAATAATGATATTGAACCTAAGAAATAAATTTCCGAATTCATTTTGAATTTATAAATTTCCAAAAGTAAAAAAAAGTTTTTTATTCTTTTATTTCAAACACAAACAATAGCAGACGATTAATTTGTCAATAACTTATGACGTCATAATTTTGCTAAAAATAATACAGTCAGCAAATAAATTTACGAAGTTACAAATGACGTCACGAATAAACATTGCCTTCTAGTTTTACATTACTTAATATTTTTAGACCTATGACGTCATTCCTTGAAATATCCAATTTATTAATTTCTTTTAAATCCTTTTCTTTATACCATGATATTTAGCTATTAGTAATATATTTTACATGCAAAAAGTAATTTTAATATTTCATATTCTTACATTATTTAACTGTATAATTTAATTTAAAATTTATTCCACGATTAATTATTTATACAATTAAAATATTTAAGGTTAATATAATATCAACAAATTTAAATTCGAATAATACATTCGAACGAAAGGTTTTGAAAATTGTGAAAACGATTGTTACTTGACTTTTTATACATTTGGCCGAAATATTTACTTAATACTTCTAATATGCATTAAAATAATTTTGATTATCTGTTTCTATAAATTATTAATGCTTAACACATTGTGTGGGTACTTTTAGCAGTGGAATTGTACCGGGAGCTGGCGTTTTGCGAGTCAATTTCGTTATTCAGTTAAATCACAATAGATCGAAAACTATTTAATTTTTAACCAACTTTTCCTATTTTATGTTGAAATACATAAATAGAAATATATAAATAACAACCATAAGATTTTTGGCAACAAAATATATATATATTTTAGTGGATAAATTTATATTAGTATCGTAAATATGAAAAATCAAATAGAAATAGTAGTATATAGCTCTAAGTTTTTTGAATTATGTAATAAATAAACCTTTTTTCTAGTGAATAAATATAAATTTCATACATTAACACATTGTGTGTGGGTAGATTTCACAGCGAAATTGTACCGGGAGCGGGCGTTTTGAGCGTAAATTCAGTTATTCAGTTAAATGTCAATAGATCGAAAATTATTTCATTTTTTAACCAAATTTTCGTATTTTATATCGAAATATATAAACAAATATATCAATAGAAATATATAAATAACAATCATAAGATGTTTGGTAACAAAAAAATATATATTTTTAGTGGATATATCGCGTACTGGTACGATATTAAATTAATTTTAAGCTAAGTTTGAGCTATATTTATATTCTTATTCATTAATCAGGCATAATAATTCAATTAAAAGAAACGAAACATTTTCCAGTCTACTTAGAACAACAACTTTTATTCCATCATAATTTTTTAAAAAAAACTTTACAGCAAAAACAAAACTTGCAAACGATAAACTTATAACAAACTGCAAACGATTTTTAGACTAAAAACAAATCATTGAGTCTGTGCTACTACAGATAAATTTATAATAGTACCGTAAATATGAAAAATCAAATAGAAATAGTAATATATAGTTTTAACGTTTTCGAATTATGTTATATATAAACATTTTTACATTAAAAAGAAATGAAAGACATGAACATTTGACTTCGTTTTCCTGTATATACCGTTATTTTTGTACCCACAAACAAACCATGCTGTTACACTAACCCGTACTAGTACGTGTCCCGCGCTCAAGTATCAATCGTCAGAAAACGTACTAGTACGTGTCCCGCATACAATGTGTTAATACTAAGTATGCAAGTCTGTATTTACTTAATAGTTACTATGGAAATTAAAAAACAGCTGCAAAATATAATTCAATTAGAAACAGTATATTATAAGCATAGCTTATAATATACTGTTTCTATTTCTTAACCAACTTTTCGTATTTTATATTGAAATATATAAATAGAAATATATAAATAACAACCAAAAGGTTTTTGCAAGAAAAGAATATATTTTTTAGTGAATAAATTTATAATAGCATCGTAAATATGAAAAATCAAATAGAAATTGTAGTATAAAGCCTTAATTTTTTCGAGTTATGTTATAGATAATTATTTTTTACATTAAAAAAAATTGAAAAGAGCAATCATAAAATTAATAATTTAAAGACTAGTTTTTATTTGTCTAAATTTTTCAGAATTTATGTAGTAGACAAAAACATTCGGCTTCATTTTCCTGAATATACCGTTATTTTTGTACGCACAAACAATCCAGGTTGCTTCACTAACCCGTACTAGCACGTGACCCACGCTCAAATGTTAATTGTCAGAAAACGTACTTGTACGTATCCCGCGCTCAAGTACCAATAGTCAGAAAAAGTACTAGTACATTATAAAAAAAATGAAAAGAGCAATCATAAAACTAATAATGCAAAAACTAGTTTTTATTTGTCTAAATTTTTCCAGAATCTATGTAATAGACAAGAACATTCGGCTTCGTTTTCCTGTATATACCGTTATTTTTGTACGCACAAACAATCCAGGTTGCTTCACTAACCCGTACTAGTACGTGACCCACGATCAAATGTTAATTGTCAGAAAACGTACTTGTACGTGTCCCGCGCTCAAGTATCAATCATCAGAAAACGTACTAGTACGTGTCCCGAGCTCAAGTACCAATAGTCAGAAAAAGTACTAGTACATTATAAAAAAAATGAAAAGAGCAATCATAAAACTAATAATGCAATAACTAGTTTTTATTTGTCTAAAATTTTCCAGACTCTATGTAATAGACAAGAATATTCGGCTTCGTTTTCCTGTATATACCGTTATTTTTGAACCCACAAACAAACCATGTTGTTACACTAATCCGTGTTAGTACGTGACCCGCACTGAAGTATCAATCGTCAGAAAACGATTTTTAAACTTGGATTTCTGAACATATGACGTGATTGTTATTACTTCTTAAATTTATTTATAAAAATACGATTTAATATTTTTATTTCAACACATTGAGTGCTGGTACATTTCGCAGCGGAATTGTACCGGGAGCGGGCGTTTTGTGCATAAATTTAGTTATTTAGTTAACTCTAAATAGATAGAAAATTATTTCATTTTTTAACCAATTTTTCGTATTTTATATTGAAATATATAAACAAATACAAAAATAGAAATAATATAAATAACAACCATAAGATTTTTCTTTAAAAAATATTTTTAGTGGATAAATTTATAATAGTATCATAAATATGAAAAATCAAATAGAAATAGTAGTATATAG
>CM063497.1:100456988-100459488 GCA_032207245.1 Pardosa pseudoannulata | reverse complement strand
GATCCCAAGCCGACAATGGTGAAAACACAACGCGCACTGAAAAAAAGTGATATATGCCGTTTTCTTCAGAAGTACGAGATTGGTCAAAGCCATCAAGTTGGAAGGTCAGAAGACAGTAGCAGCAAACATTTACTGGTATATCACTAAATGTTTACTAAAATTCTACAAGAAATTCTACAAAAGTAGTTTACAAAAGTACAAAAATTCTACTTTGTAAAATTCTACAAGTGAATGTTAGTGGACTAATGCTTCACCATGACAATGCATCTTCCCATACAGCCAGATTAACAGTTGAGTTTCTTAAACAGAAACAAACTAAAGTGATAGAACATCCGCCGTATTCACTTGATCCAGCTATGTGTGACTTGTGGTTATTCTTTAATCTAAAAATGATTTTACGTGGATGTTGTTTTCGTTCAGAAGAAGTGATTGATATGGCTATAAATGCATTTTTCATCTATTCCAAGAAATGAAAGGCTTGAGTCATTTAATCTGGGGAAAATTCGTCTACAAAATTGCATTGATGCTGGAGGAGACTACCTTGAACATACCTAAAACTTTGTAAGTATAACTTTAAAAACCTAGCTGTATCTAAAAAATTTCAGAGTTACCCTCTTATAATATTTAATTCCAAGTAAATACACCTATAAAGTTACAAAGTTATTTTGAATTATCAAAACAGATTTTCTATTAGGCCTGGAAAACGTCATAGAAAAGCTAAAATATTTTATCTTTGCTTCTGTGTGTCTATAAAATATACGAGAACCAAGAACTACAGTATCAATTTTCAAATAAACACAGCTACAGAATAACAAAATTATATTCCAAAAATCAGAACCGTTTTTCTAGGAAGTCTGGAATTCGTCACAGGGCAGCGGAGACGTAATATCATTGCTGGAAATCCAGCACACGAACAAACATGCAAAAACAAAAACAAAAAAGTAGACTGTAGACTGAGAAATTCTCTTGATTGCGGTTGCAGTGAAAGTCATTTATAATAAAAACAGGCGGGGGAGGAAAAACCCTATTCATTAAGCCAGCAGTTATTTTCATTTCACTACAAACAAAGCTATGCTGGGTTTTTATCATCCCCGAGAAAAATTTTAATTGCGTTTTAAAATGAGACTTCACCCGAAAAACGCTTTTCGAGTTACAGTAGGATTTTTTAGATGGTGGAAGGGAGTTAATATTTATCCACTTTAATGGAATCTTTACAAATTTAAATCTATCTCATATATATTTGTAACAGCATGATCAAGATTTAATTGTTATAAAGTTTACAAGATTAAACTTAGTTACAAGATAAAACTTTTCAGTCTTTTAATTGATTATTTGGCACGCGATATTGTAAGTGCCAGATATTAACTGAGCCAAATTCTTATGGCTTCTGGTGGAATATCTACTGGGTATATAAAATGGAGGAGGTGGCTAAACGCTACTACATACAGGGAGTCCCAAAACGACCGCATAAACTATGCACAGCTAGATTCCTCGTTAGGAGTACATAAATAATGCCCAAAGAATCGTTCCTGTACGATCTATAGTTTACTAGAAAAATACGAAAAAGAAAATATCACGTCACTGCCGGTGCAAGAAAAAAGCTTTATTGGATATAGCAACAAAAGTATTTGCATATCTTTTCAGGCAATAACATTTAAAACCTATCGCGTCATGCATGCGTGCACCATGGAATGACGTTAAGCCACCTTTAAGCTCGTTGAGAGTACGTAAATAATGCCCAAAGAATCGTTCCTGTACGATCTATAGTTTACTAGAAAAATATGAAAAAGAAAATATCACGTCACTGCCGGTGCAAGGAAAAAGCTTTATTGGATATATCAACAATAGTATTTGCATATCTTTCCAGGCAATAACATTTAAAACCTATCGCGTCATGCATGCGCGCCATGGAATGACGTTAAGCCACCTTTGAGCTGGTTTTTAAAAGGCTGCATCTTGCAGCTGCCGGTAGTCTTCGTATGGTGGCCATCTATTCCTTTCGTGACTACTGCGACATGTACATGAAGTATGGTCGATGTAATGGAAAGACCTTTCGAATTGTTAAGGAGTATATACTGCTGTTGATATGTTCAATAAAGTGATTTTCCTTGCACCGGAAGTGACGTCATACTTTGATTTTCGTATTTTTCTCGTAAACTATGGATCGCACAGGAACGCATCTTTGGCCAGTTTTTATGTTCTCTCTACGAGGAATCTAGCTATGTTAGTTTATGCGTTCGTTTTGGGACACCCTGTATATATACATTGAAGTTCCACTGAATTAGGAATGGCAATGGTTACTCAGATTTTGCAGCGCTGCAGATCATTTATGCGCAAGGGAAGCACTGTGGTAACTGCATATATAAAACGTACTGTGGTTGCTCTGAATTAGTTGTTGGAATTTCCAGTATAGGTAAACTACCTGATTTCGACACCTTCGACAAATCGTAGGCACGAGACGCTTAGGCCATTCAATATTCGAAAGCTTCAGATAGCTAGT
>CM063497.1:100429488-100436988 GCA_032207245.1 Pardosa pseudoannulata | reverse complement strand
CAACTAAAGTTGACCAGGCAGAAGCAACTAGTGACAGGTAGATCACCGAGAGATCGAGATAAAGAATCCGAGTCAAATAAATATCGAAAAAAATTGAATTATTATTTTTAATGTACTCTTTTCACATTTTTCTAACAGTCTTTTGTAAATCAAATAAATAAAACATGCTTGTACGATATTTATATTAGGAGATAATTTATATTTTATGATACATACTTAATCCAATAATTATAAAACTGCTGGACAAGGAGAAAGCTGAGTGGGCCAGAATAATTATGTAGCCCCTATTGTTTTTACTTGACCGGAGTACTGGACAAGGATAAGCCTAATCAGCTAACAGTAATAACGAAAGATGCAGCCTGGCCACATTGAAGCGAACGGAACAAATTTAATTAAAACTTTATTCTAGAGCTGGTATAAAGGACATCTTTACGAGTCAACGACAGACAAAAGAAAGCCACAAAAATCCCTCAGCTCGAACAGAGGTGCACCCAATAGCGAAGACAGAAAGAATTTTCAAACTTACTCAGCGAATTTAAGTGAAAGATCAGGAAATACGCGGAGCCATTTACCGGCGACAGCTGGGAAACATGTTAAATAGACAGAAAATTTACATCTATAGGATAGAGAGCTTTGGAAATTGTAAGAATTTTAAGTCGAAGACACTCCTTTGATTAAGATATTTAGAGGCTGGGAAAAGATTTTAAGGTATTAGAATGGGAGAGAGAATTTTTTCAAGGAAATATTAAAGTTAAATAATTTTGATATATTACATCTCTCTCTCTCCCTCTCTCCCTCTCTCTCTCTCTCTCTCTCTCTATATATATATATATATATATATATATATATATATATATATATATATATATATATAATTGTTTATAATGTTAGTGTACTCTTTTAAATGCCTTTAAAAATGTTCTCTTACATAATTTTTTCTATATGCTATGAAGTAATATGAATAAAAAAAAATTAATTTCATGGTAAGTTTTATGGTCATTTATCTTTGAAATCCTTATATTATTCTTCATAGGATCTTAAAATACTGTAAAATGAAACAAAAAGTTGCTATTTTATGAAAGATGAGCATATAAGTGACATTTAATAATACGCTTTGTAAGCATTAACATATAGTCCTCGCGACATTTTTATAATAAAAAGAATATATATCTGGTAGTACGAGGTAGATTTAGTGAATTATTTTAAAAAGAATATATATATGGTAGTACAAGATAGATTTAGTGAATTATTATAAAAAGAATATATATCTAGTACGATGTAGATTTAGTGTATTATTATAAAAAGAATATATATCTGGTAGTACGAGGTAGATTTAGTGAATTATTTTAAAAAGAATATATATATGGTAGTACGAGGTAGATTTAGTGATTTATTATAAAAGAATATATATATGTTAGTACGAGGTAGATTTAGTGAATTATTATAAAAAGAATATATATCTGGTCGTACGAGCTAGATTTAGTGAATTATTATAAAAGAATATATATATGTTAGTACGAGGTAGATTTAGTGAATTATTATAAAAAGAATATATATCTGGTAGTACGGGGTAGATTTAGTGAGTTATTACAAAAAGAATATATATATATATGGTAGTACGAGGTAGATTTAGTGAATTATTATAAAAATAATATATATCTAATACGATGTAGATTTACTGAATTATCATAAAAGTATATATATCTAGTAGTACGAGGTATATTTAGTGAATTATTATAGAAAGAATATATATCTGGTAATACGAGGTAGATTTAGTGAATTATTATAGAAAGAATATATATCTGGAGGTATGAAGTATATTTAGTGAATTATAATAAAAAGAATTTATATCTGGTAGTATGAGTTAGATTTAGTGAATTATAATAAAAAGGATATATATCTGGTAATACGAGGTAGATTTAGTGAATTATTATAAAAAGAATATATTTCTGGTAATACGAGGTAGATTTAGTGAATTATTATGAAAAGAATATATATCTGATAGTAAGAGGTAGATTTAGTGAATTCTTATAAAAAGAATATACATATGATAGTACTAGGTAGGTTTAGTAAATTATTATAAAATGAATATATATCTGATATTATGAGGTGGACTTAGTGAATTATTACAAAAAGAATATATATATGGTAGTACCAGGTAGATTTAGTGAATTATTGTAAAAACAATATATATCTGGTAGTACGAGGTAGATTTAGTGTATTATTATAAAAAGAATATATATACGAGGAATGATAAAAAGAATAATGTACGAGGTAGATTTAGTGAATTATTATAGAAAGAATATATATTTGAAGGTATGAGGTATATTTAGTGAATTATAATAAAAAGAATATATATCTGGTAGTACGAGGTATATTTAGTGAATTATGATAAAAAGGATATATATCTGGTAATACGAGGTAGATTTAGTGAATTATTATAAAAAGAATATATATCTGGTATTACGAGGTGGACTTAGTGAATTATTATAAAATGAATATATATCTGGTAGTACGAGGTAGATTTAGTGAATTATTACAAAAAGAATATATATCTGGTAGTACGAGGTAGATTTAGTGAGTTATTACAAAAAGAATATATATATGGTAGTACGAGGTAGATTTAGTGAATTATTATAAAAAGAATATATATCTGGTAGTACGAGGTAGATTTAGTGAATTATTATAAAAAGAATATATATCTGGTAGTACGAGGTAGATTTAGTGAATTATTATAAAAAGAATATATATCTGGTAGTACGAGGTAGATTTAGTGAATTATTATAAAAAGAATATATATCTGGTAGTACGAGGTAGATTTAGTGAATTATTATAAAAATAATATATATTTAGTACGATGTAGAATTTAGTGTATTATTATAAAAAGAATATATATCTGGTAGTACGAGGTAGATTTAGTGTATTATTATAAAAAGAATATATATACGAGGAATGATAAAAAGAATAATGTATGAGGTAGATTTAGTGTATTATTATAAAAAATATATAAATCTGGTAGTACGAGGTAGATTTAATGAATTATTATAGAAAGAATATATATCTGGAGGTATGAGGTATATTTAGTGAATTATAATAAAAAGAATATATATCTGGTAGTACGAGGTAGATTTAGTGAATTATGATAAAAAGGATATATATCTGGTAATACGAGGTAGATTTAGTGAATTATTATAAAAAGAATATATATCTGGTAGTACGAGGTAGATTTAGTTCATTATTATAAAAAGAATATTTATCTGGTAGTACGAGGTAGATTTAGTGAATTATTACAAAAAGAATATATATAGATATGGTAGTACGATATAGATTGAGTGAATTATTGTAAAAATAATATATATCTGGTAGTACGAGGTAGATTTATTAAATTATTATAAAAGAAATATATATCTGGTAGTAAGATGTGGATTTAGTGAAGTTGTCAAGCGTGTAAAATATCACATCTCTCATAACAAGAAGGGAAATTGTAAGAGCCGAACAAGATGGAACATCTTTGATCGAAATATCACAGATTTCAGGATTAGACAGCATGGCAAAACAATTTCGGTAAAACTCAAAGTAGTAGTCAGTATGAGACACGAAACTTTTATGGTTTAAAGTGTAAAATCTTGAATGAGACGGACTTAGTTTACCCCAACTATAGTGGGAGAAAACAGTCTGCTTAAAATTATAACAGAGAGTTGATTAATTGTCTGTGTTTCAGCTGTGAAAGCTTAGGGGAAAATTATTAGCAACTCTTTTTGTAATTTACTAAAATAATTTCCTCTATATGTTTTAAATTTCTTAGAAAACTAATCTTTCATGAGGAATTAGATTTGTTCTTTTGAGGAACATTTATCTCTGCGTAAAATACTTTTATATCAAGTGATGTCTGGATGCATCTAAGTTTAATTAATCATCGTTTATAAGTGATTTCTTAGTTCTAAGTAGATATTATTTGAAATTGTTTGCTTAACATCCATTTAAAGTCACATAACAGTCTGATACATTTTTTTTTCATTTTCAAAGTTCTGATATATAGAATCTTCGTTTTTCGTTCTCATGAATTAATCTATATACGAATAATAATGCATTAAATATATGAAACTATTCAAGTTTTGGAAGTTGTCAGCCTCTTAAGGTAACTAACCACGTACCAAAATTTTTTAAATAAGGTTTTTATGGAAATATATTTTAGTTATCGCAGTAGTATGTTATAAAACATAGAAAAATATGAAAATAAACAGAAACACATATATATTGTCTTAAAAATTGGCCAAAATAGAGAAAAAACAAGCACTTTTTGACTTTACACCAACACTCCTAACTAAAAAAATACCCCAAACATTTCGCTTTTACTTGAATAAATGCAGACATATATCTATTATGTATGCATTGAACCTCGAGAATGAAATTATTGTAAAGTATTAATGAGTTATAGCCAATCAAGTAATTTATAACAAAAATTCAAGGAAAAATAATGAAATTTCTAACATAAATGCCCATGACTCATCTCAAAATGAATATATTTCTAATCCTGAGGTTTAATGCAAACATACCATCCTTAAAAACATATAATAAAATTCTAATTAAATTCTAAAAATTATTTTAGCAGATATGACTGTTGAGGTGTGGTGGTGTAGCAAAAATCACAGTTTTTCAAAAATTCAATTTAAAGATTTTATTGGATAAATTCATTAAATGTTTATAATATGATAAACATTCGGAAATATGCTGGAGTAATTTATTTATGTATTTAGAAGCTATAATACGCTATTTATGACGTTTTTCATGCTAACACTCAAAGTCAAGCCCTTTAACTGCTCTTTTCCGATATCTTTTTTACACTTCCGGTGGTGATTAAACAGCTGTATCATGACTTCTAATGACTCTAGGAACAAGCTGAAAACTGTTTTCAAAAGCTGAAAGACTGCTCTTTAAAATAAACAAATAAATGTTTTCAATATTTTTCGCAAAAATCGCTATTTGAACGTGGTCGACGACCTTAACGTACAATGACGAGTTGGGGTCGTCATTGTGAGTCATGAATTACAGTAAACTTTGACGAGTGTATCGCCAAGATTTGTTTTCGGCGGTTGCCGTGCAGTATTTTATAGTATTATTTGTTGGCTTTACATATACGTCAATTCTGGTCTGTTTACAACTGTAACATCCTTGGGTTACCCTAAGTTAATTATACTTTGCAACCATAAACCTCCTGTGAGGGTTGGTTGATGTCCTGGCGTTTAGTGGGTCCGTTGCCTAAAGTCTTGAAGCATGTTAGGTAATCCGTGACTTATGGAGTTTGAGTATAGTTAGCATATATTGTTTCAGGCAAATTAAAAAAAATTAAACTATGATCTAGAGAGACAAGTAAAAGTAACACATGCAAAGTCACTAAAGAAATTCAAAAGATAAAATTAAACAACAGGTATATCTAAGTAAAAAAGTTTATAGGAGGAAAGGTGATTAGTCAAGTCATTGAATATATGCATAAAGACCCATATCATTTCATTAATAAAGATATTAAAATGTGGTGGATTACGAAGTAAGACATCCATAAATGTAAGGTACAAGTTAAAACGGAGCCCCTGAAATTTGATCATTCTACTCGAATGTGTTTCACAGTGATGGGAACATTACAGTATATTCGAATTGGAAAAAGTTATTCAATCAGTAGGTGATCTGGTGAGGCGATTTAGATCATTCTAATTAATATGAATAAAACTGGAAGTGAAATGCTTAGGATCTAAATCTGACTTCATCACAACTTTTGTAAAGGACAGAGAACCTATAAAATTAAATGAATAGATTCGTCTTGTGAGGGATTCTCGGGTAGAATTCTGATCCCAGTTCCAGATTAGAATCATGTCTCCGTTCATGATTCTAAATAAAAATGTACCTTTGTGGAAATATTTATGAGTCCCTAAGGGGCAGTGCCCAATTTGAAGGGGTAAGGTTTTTCCCATGTTTGCGGTTTAAAGGCGGGGAAAAAGAGACGAATCAATACATACAGCTCTACTGACTGGACGAAGAGAAGTAAGAATGGACAGAGAGGAAAATAATATAAAAAAGAAAGAAGATCCAAAAAACTAATGAAGACAATATCTCGCAACGACCAGAATGTTCCAGTGCATCCGCCGTTCAGAATCACCCCAAATATTTGGAAGGCCCCAGACCAGTAGTGAGACTGAAGTCAGCATTGCCTTCCCACCAATTGAAAGTACAAAGTGTCTACATCCATACACAAAGCACACGCAAAGTGTCTACATCCTTTCATCATGAGCTCTCAACCTGAGTAACACCCTGGCATATCCCTGCAGATCCACAAAGGTACTTATTATAATATTTGAAATTGGAATTAGGTCCTCTCTCTTCTTTTTTAAATGTTTTGTATCTCATTAATGTTGAGTCTTGATTAATGAGGCACATAGTAGAAAATTTTGAAAAGACTTCTTTTATATTTGAATCAATTTTCTGTATATGGATATATAAATAGTATAGCAATAAATTTTCTTATTTTTACTTTAAACTATGAACTTTGTATGTGTTTATATAGTGTAATGTTTTGATTTTAGTAACTCTTAATTAGCTTATTAGCTTTTTAAAAATAAGTGTGTAGTATCTTCGAACCTGTGGTTAAATTTAAAACTTAAATAATCTACACAACGCAAAACAAATAAATTTAGTCATAGACTAACCAAGTATTTAACCATTACAAATTAATCACATTTAAATACCTAAATTTAATTAGAACTACACGACAGGTGACAGTGGGCCAGACCAAGTAACAGTCGAGTTTACACCACAAAGGTACCCCATTATCTTAAAATCCTGTATTAGAAAAAATCTTTTTTCAACGTGGTGGGTGTCGTAATTTCCAGCTGGAATTTCCCAAGTCCATCGGAATTCCCAATGGATGAAAGTAAAAAGCAAAAATTTTTAGTAAGGTCATTTCCAGATTGAGAACGAAGACAATAAACTGTGTGCAGACGCTTTATAAATCAACAACCAATAAGAATCCAAATAAGGAGAGGAATTATTTTATCTAAGAAGATTTTCATATTCCTTCGCTCCGTGAAATGGTTTAAGAACAGTAATGTATGTATATATATATATATATATATATATATATATATATATATATATATATATATATATATATACTGAATAGGCAGAGAAAGTGGTACACCTGACTAATACCGTGTAGGGCTCCCGCGAGCATGCAGAAGTGCTACAACACTCGGGTAATATATAAAGCAATGCTGGAGGTAAATGACTCCATGAATCCTACAGGACTTTCCATAAATTCCTACCAGTAAGAAGGTTGGAGATATCTGCTCAACAACATCTAGAAAGGCGTCCAAAACATGCTCAATAATGTTCATGATTTTGATAAACAGCTGATACGTTTTGAAGACATAAAATTGTTTCTGGATCCACTCTCTAGCATTTCTGAACGTGTTGGGTGTCTTATTTTCCGGCTGGAATTCCCCAAGTTCA
>CM063497.1:100364488-100419488 GCA_032207245.1 Pardosa pseudoannulata | reverse complement strand
ATATACGTATATATATGTATATGCATATCTAGCTATCTATCTATATATATGTATATGCATATATACCTGCACACGTATATACGTACATGCATTTGTATTAATAAACTAGCAGAGTAAATGCCAGAAGTAATTTAATCCGATAAATATCTTAAAAAAGCTATATAAATGAATATAGCCGATGAAAAAATATCAAAACCTTTCATTATTAAATTTCACTTAAAAACACTTATTAAGTATAATTCGAGAAACGTCTAACGAAAATATGAGCGATAGCACAAATAATTTATCAAGTGTAAGTGAAAAAACAAATCTATACTAAAACAAGTTTTCAACAGTAGGAATAGAACGAATTATGTCTAGACGTAATATAAATGGAAGGAGAAATATTATACTGAAATAAAAGGACAAGAATGACAAACAACCGAACTTCAAACTTTTAATCGATAATTTATTTCTTAATTGAGCGATCAATGCTGTGGAATCTTTACCTGAGTATCAGAGAAATATGTTGATATTCTATATATATATACTTTAAAAGAGAAGACTCTGTAAAGTCACTGACTTTTAGTGGAACTTAATATATTATAGTATGCATTTGCCTTATAGATACCAAAATAACTACTTTTCAGGTTTGATTTATCATTAAATAACAGAGGTTTCGTTTTTCAAATTTTGCTGAAATATATTTTCATTGTTTCTGAATTAGAACTTGCTTTACTCTATATATAGTGAACCAAAAAAAAATTGTTGGACAGTAAGGTTGCAGGATTTCACTTTTTAACCCATTAGCTCCCAGTGATCTATTTTTAGATTGCTAAACTTAGTGTGTTAAACTCGCTTTTAGATAGCCTCCAACTCACCCCACACGTTGCACACTGCACAGGGGGCAAGACAAGGCATGTACCTGTTTACCAATCAGTGGTTTTCTTGTTTTGTTTGATCATTGATCTAAAGCGATAAGAGAAAGTTCCGCAGTTTTTCGACGTTTCTTAACATAAACTCTGAAAACACTAAGCGATACCGGTAAGTTAAACATTTTTTGGTGTTTTAATACCTTCATAGATGTAGCTATTAGAATATAAAGCGATATTATCTTAAAATAAATATAAATAGTAAAAATTAGTATCTAAATATTGCTGATCTAGAAATAGATCACTGGGCATTTGGGCCTTTTTTCCCTGACTCTCTGGTAATATTGTATTTTTTCACCTTTAGATGAAAATATGAGTCAAATGTATTTAATAACGTTCAGGATGCAGTTGAATATCTGTTTTCTGGGACTTATGAATTTCGGTTCGACAAAAACAAAATGAATTCATGATAGTTATATGGAAAGATAATAAGAACGTGGCTGTTGCTACAAACTTTGATAGCATTGAATACACAACAAAAGTTCAAAGATGGTCTTCTGAGAATAAAGAAAAAGTATAAATTCCACAACGAAATTTAATAAATAACTAGCTGCTTCGCACCCAGCCTTCGGTCTGGGTAATAAATGTATTCCAATAATGTTTTGGAACCACTACTATAGATTAACACATTCATAAAAAATCAATCTCGTGTGATGCAGAATGTTAAAGAATATAATAGTTTATTAGCAACTGTAAGTCCAGTACTTGTACTGTTTTGCCCATAAGCCGCTGATTAATAATTCCAAATGCCATGACTTACCTTACTGTGGGAGTCGAATTTTAACATATTGGGAATATTAATATATATGAACTGTTTTGAATGTGGTAATTGATTTCACAAATTCTATTTATTAATAAAAATTTGTATAGACATTTTTAAAACAAGTATAAATTGCAAGCAAATGTAATTTATTACGTTCCCTTCTTTACACGTATTTTTTTCAGTGCATAGAATAGAAGTTCCTTTTACGATATGCTGAAGCACCAAAAATGGTGAAATATGATAATATCTACTTATTTTAGAGCTGCAGATGAAGTATAGTTATATATTTGCAGGTTAAGAAAGTTTTTGCATTTTTCTTACTTCAAAATTTAGAAAAATTTACTTTTCCCACTTATATATTTCTTATTTTTGTAATCTTTTTCACGTTATTTTGCAAACATTTCGGTTGCTAACGGCAAAATCGTTCACTTGTAAGAAATATTGAATGCAGAGTACATATGTCTAATTGAAATCTGAAATAGCATGATTGTAATTACTGTATTTTAATGGTGGAAATAATTTAAGTATTCGGTGAATTGTGCGAAGTAATACTCACATCCAAATCAACCAATGTTTATAAATGAATTAATTTACACTTAATTGTAATAGTATATAGATACATATATTATAAAGATGTATATCAAAAACAAAGTCTTGAAAATATTTTCAAGAATATAATAAATCTCAGTACTACTAAAAAATAGGGTGCACCTTGGCAAATTTGGTGAAACTGTTAACTATGTTTACTAAAACACAAAGGTATTTCATCCGAACAACCTAGTATCCCTTGCTATTTGGGCGACTTTTAATTGATGTAGATTGTGCCATTGTGATAGATTTATTTACATTTTCTTAATTAACCTAAAAAGCAGACATTTACATTTATGGACAATTAATCCCTCAACAATTTACAAACCATGGCTCTTAATTATTAAAAATTAGCCACAGTGAACAGTTAATTTTTCATTATATCTAATATTTTTAAGCATTACCTGCATTTAATAGATAAGAAAGGGGTTAGACAAGAAGAGCTGGATACAAATATAATATAAATTAAAATATAGATACAGATTATTTGGACATGGCGAAATCAGGAGAGAACGTTAAGCTACTTCGCTCCGAGCTTTATCGCCAAGTTGGCGGGGGCATCCTTTTCTTCAGTCAAGCCAAAATCACTAATAAAAATATCAAAATGAGCCGCAGTTGAGACAGAAAACGGAGCTGCTCCAAATTTTCAAAATAAACAGCGGTTTGGCAGGATAGATGATCGCGGGTCTGCATAAAAGTCAATCATATTACCAAATTTCGAACGACTATGAAGCCAAACAATGAGAGTTCAGTCATTGTTTTTGACGCCAAATCAACTATGGAAATGAGCGTGCTACATAATTAAAACGGTTTTCTGGTTGGTTTCTCATTAATATCGTTTGAACTAAAGGTAATATCAGAACGCAAATGACCGAAATGACTTCCCAAACCAATGCCGCCAAGCTTATTAAGGATTAGGATTAATAAAGATTGCCCTCTCTTAATTGGATAAATAAAAATGGCGCAATTGAATTTAAAATGAAATAAGTATTTGAAATTAATATTGATGAAATAAATTTAAGTAAATAAGGTCGGAAGCAGAGAACAATTATATTATATGAAAATATATTTCAAACCCTTTCAGATGAAATAAGTTACTAAAAAATTTCAATTTTTATAACACATTAATGTATATAGAATACCGCTTAGCCTAGTAAAGAACAGGTGCAATAAAGATTGACATCTACAAATTGGATTAATAAAAATGGCGAAATTGAATTGAAAATAAAAGAAATATACCAAACTAATATTAATAAAATGAAATAAATAAGTTCATAGGCTAAGAACAATTATATTACCTGAAAACAATTTTTTTAGATGACTTAAGTTAATTAAAAAATTTGTATTTTTATAATAGGTAATTAAATGAAATATATACCTAAAAATACGTTTCGAATTCCACCAAGCCTAGGTAAAAGTAAGTGGAATACAGATCGGAGTCTAAAAACTGGATAAATAAAATTGGCGCAACTGAATTGAAAATGAATTAAATATACAGAATAAATATTGATAAAATGAAATAAATAAATAAGGCTAAAATAGCGAAAACAATTATAATATATGAAAACACATTTACAACTTAAATCAAACGTGTAAATAATATTTCAATTTTGTTAATATTTCCTAGTTGCCATTTCTAAAATGAAAATTATTTCTTCTCTGTATCTAAGTACATCATTTTCCCTTTTTTTCTCGCGTGCATAAAAGTTTTAAACAAAGGTCTAGTTTCTAATAACAAAATCTATAACCATTCATTAATTTTTATTTAAGGTGTGGCAACTACGAAATAAAAACAAATTTGATAGAACATGGCGAGATTTTAATTAATGCAAATAAAAATCTCGCCAAGATAATAAATTAGAAAAAAAAAGTTGTCTTCTAAATAAAATGAGTTTACCGTTTACCAGATACGAAAATAGTCATATATACATATAAATTATCATGAATATACTATTTTACACTTTAATTTTAATAGGATAGGTACGTTTTTATGTTACTCGGAATACAAAATATCAGGCGATAATAATGCCAAATTTGAATAACAATGACATGCCGTGACGCCAAGTCAACAATGGAAAGCGCGTGAGGAAAAATAAAAGTAGCATTTTGGACGGTTTTTCGCTGATATCTTTCGAACTAATTGGAATATCGAAACGCAAATGGGCGAAATGACTTCCGCGTCTTTTGGTACTTTCAGCGCCCTTCTGCGTTCAGCGGTTCTCGAGGAGATAGACGCACATACATACAAACGATTTCTGGGAAGGACAAATGTTTTCATAAATGTTATTGTATAACATCTTCGTTGTTAAAAAAAAGTTAAACGTTTGTTAAAGTTAAAAATTACTTTAATTTTTGGCGATATATATCTTTGTCTATGTTTATTGGATGATATTCTAAACAACTGATCATTTAGTCCATGTTCGGATTTTCTTTGATCATATTTTGTACATTGAAGAGATTTTTTTTTATCTCGTAGAGATAAAGAAGAAAAAATAATACTTTCTTTAAAAAGATAAATGAGGTAGAAAAAAGATTTACATCTTTCTATATAAAATATATATGTATATTAATCAGCAGTTAATGCAAAGTAAGCCTAACTTACACATGTAAGTTCATATACTTGTTTATTAAATAGTTGTGTAAGTTATTCAAGACACCAAATATCTGCCGATAATGACGCCAACAATAAGATTCCGGTCATTGGTGTCACGCCAACTCAACAGTGGAAATAAAGATAGTAAAAAGTAATTAAATTAATTAAATAATTAAATCAGTGTTCTGGTTGGTTTTTTGTTAACATTTTATAAACTAATTGGAATATTTGAATACGAATGACCGAATTGACTTCCCTAAGCAATGCTGCCAAGCCTAATTAAGAAGAGGTGGAATACAGATTGGCGTCTCAACATTAAATAAATGAAAATGGCGCAATTAAATTGAAAATCAAAGAAATATACCAAATTAATATTGGTAAAAAGAAATAAGTAAATAAGTTCATATGCCGGGAATAATTATATTACGTGAAAAAGATATTTCAGAGGAATTAAATTACTTAACAGATTTTAAATTTTATAACACATAATTAAAAGAAATATATACCAATTCCACCAAGTGTAACTAAAAATAGGGGGCATACAGATTGGCGTCTAAAAATTGGATAAATAAAAATGGTGCAATTAAACTGAAAATGAAAGAAATATACAAAATTAATATTGATAAAACATATCAATAATGCTAAAACACCGAGAACAATTATATTATTTGAACACATATTTTAAACGTTAATCGAAAATCTAAACATATTAAGTTTTTGAATAAATAATAATAAATAAGGAAAATCATTAAATCATTAAATTATAAATATAAATAATAATAATAATAGTAATAATAAATAATGCTTTTTCTGACGAATCCCATATTAGTAGGTCAAACGATTACCAAAAAAATGCAAAATTCTATTTTTAAATTTTTTGCGGTAGAATCTTAGTTCCGGGGGCTTGCTGCCATGTTTTTGGCTCTTTTTTGCACAAGTGATCGCCAAATTGTCGCCAAGTGATGTTTACAATTTGTGTTTAATTTTGTATTAAGTTTGTACCCAATTCCAAAGCTTATTTTGAGCAAAAAAGGTTTGAAATTTTGTTAAAATTAATAGAAATTAAAAAAAAATAGAGCAAGGCTTGCCAGAAAACTGGGTTCTAGAATTTGGAGACATCACTCACGCTTGGCGTGGCTATGAACTTGGTTCAGCGGGCTCCCCGAACTGGGATACGGCCAACTGGACTAACTGCTTTCAAAAAGTTATAATAAAATTTAGCGAAAATTTTGCAATAATTACTCCCTTAAGAATAACTCCTAATGATATCTTTGGGGTGATATTTCAAAATAGTATGCCCCTTACTATATTTGGCGAAATTATTGGCGATATTTACAAAAAAGAAGATATTCCATCCAAAATGAAATTCCTTGGGTTTTTTATTTTGGCGACTTTAATGGACGCAAAGTGCACTATTGGAATAAAATTATATACTCTTTTTTTATCAACCAAAACCACTTAGAAAATGGACATTTATATTTATGTACAATTCAATCCTTCAACAGTGTTCAATGCCAACCTTCATATTATTAAAAAATAGCCATAGTGAATCACTAATGGTTCACTCTAATTTCTTTTAAGCATTACGCGCATTTAATATATAAGAAAAAGCTTGTACGAGGAGAGATAGATACAATATTTTATAAATTTAAATATAGATACAGATTGTTTGAACTCGAATAGATCAGAAGAAAAAGTTAAGCTACCATGCTTAGAGATTTATCGCCAAATTGCACCTTGTTCTGATGTACCTATCGTTCGATATTTACATAAATTTCATTAATATAATAACTCTAATATAAAAGATATTAATATTTAAGTAATATTTCCCCACACACATTATATGCATATATATTCAATGCTGATACTTTTTAATAGTGAGGCATTATGCCCTCTAGTGATAAACAAAAATTCTCATGTACCTACAAAGCTTTGAAGCTCCTGCAAGAAGATGATACCTGGAAAAAGCAAATTTAAAATTATTTCTTGAAACGTTTTTAAAATTTCTTTTATGAACCTTCAAGTCTGAAGATATGAAAGAACTAAAATTAAATTATTCCACGCAATTGAAATTTTACTGCCCGCGAGTTGAGCAGTATTTTATTTCACCCACTTCATGGAGTCAGTCGTTTGCTTGTTACTCTAATTTATTAATTGAATTTTAATTAGAGATATTTTGGGTGCTACTCTATTGTAGTTGAAATATATCACAGGCGACATTCGCGTTATAATGATGCGGCAGATAGGGTAATTCTCTTATAATTTCTCGATAAACATTATTTCAATGGAAAATTTAGAAGCATGTTATTAATTTAATAATATTAATATGATTATAAATATTAATACTATAAATTTCTAATATTCACCCATTATAATTATTTGTATGATTTTTAAAGTTATTTATATAATTTTAATATTAGAAGCTTATTAAAATGTATGTGATTCATTAAAGAAATGATATAAATAAAAATAGAGGTTTTGGCGAGTTCTTGTCCAATTTAATAAACAAAAGTACAATTTAAAATAACAAAAACTTTAATCCTATGTTAGTTTTTGTTTAAGAAATGGCAATTATGAAATGCAAACAAAAATTTGATAAAACATGGTGAATTTTCAATTAATGAAAATAAAAATCTCGCCAAGATAATAAAATAGAAAAAAAAGCGATTTTCTAAAAGAGATGAATTCAGCTTCTAGCAGATTCGAAAATAGTCTCATGTACATAAATGCCATCATAAATATATATATTTCTACTTGAATTTTAATAGTGTAGATACTTTTTTATGTTACTCGGAATATCAATGAGCAGGCGATAATAATGCCAAAGTTAAATAAACACCGCAAATTTTTGACGCCAACTCAACAATGGAATTGCTCGTGCGGAAAAATTAAAGTGCCATTTTGGTCGGTTTTTCGCTCATATCTTTCGAACTAATTGGAATATCGGAACGCGAATGGGCGAAATGACTTCCCCGGATCGTTCTACTTCTTTTGGTACCTTCAGCGCCCTTCTGCGTCCAGCGGTTCTCGAGGAGATAGACGCACATACATACAAACATAGATAGTCCAAGTCAGAATCTAACAAACATATGGGAGCTGTAGACCATCATAACTGGCTTCTAGAGAAACACAGCATAACAATTAGAGGTAAAAAATTGTACTGGTGTCTATTCACTCGAATAATTGATATGTATCTAGTGAATGCACGTATTCTGCACAGAAATGTTCAGAGAGGTGATTCTATGTCCATGGAAGATTTTCGAAGTGCTGTTGCTGTAAAATATCTAAAATTGGGAATAGGAAAAAGGTTTACCTTACAGTTTTCATTCATCCTCAAAAGCTAATTTCAGTGATGATGTTCGCTTTGATGGAATGGATCCCAATATGGGACAAAAAAAAGGGCAAAAGACACTCGACTTATAGGGTGCCAAGGAAGGACCCTAATATATTGTGTGAAGTGTGATGCCACTTTATGCAAGAAGTGTTTTCTCAAATTCCACACTAAACTGTAGAAACATTGAAATTTTGTAATTTAAGATAATTGAACGTTACAAAGTACATTCTGTAATATTGTGAAATTCTGGATAAATAAACATTTTTTAAAAGGAAATGCATTAGTTTTCATCTATTTGGTTCGTTTTTACCTCGTTATTGAAGTACTACTGATCGTTGTGCTTTCGCTAAAATCTATCCTCCGAACGCCCAGTGATCTATTTTTAGATCAGCCTTTTTTAAAAACACTAAGGTATTTATTGATAAAATTCAATAATAATATTCATGTTGATGGTAAAAGACACTCAATTTATGAATTATATGTCATTGCGTGAAAAAAAAAGAATTTGGGCATTAATGGGTTAATAATATTGCATTACATTATCCTTTGGAACTGAAATAAAATTCTGAAAAAATACAATTTCAGACATAAATCAAACAACTTGTTTTAATTTCAGTAGGACATAAATTAAAAAAAGGACATTTATTCAAAGTAACAAAAATAACCTTTAAATTTTAAGAAGCATTTAATACTTCTTGTGATATCCTTTGGCCGTTATAACAACTTCTAATCTTTTGTTCATCGAAAGGACCAACTTTTCAGGGAAGTCTGTTGGTGCCCTGTCCCATATATTTTGAAAAGCACTTTTTAGTTCGTTTTTATTTTTATTTTCTTCTCTCCCAACTTTTTTCCATAAAGCCCATAAATGTTCTATAGGGTTAAAATCCGGACTTTGTGGAGGATGGGTCAGTACTTTTTGTACATTATATAATAACCCTTCCTTTACAATCTGAGCGTTATGCTTGGGATAATTGTCTTCAACAAAAAAGAAGTTTCTAGCCTTTATTCAGAACTAGCTTGCGACACCGTAGTTTAGAGGATAATAATGCCTTTTGAAGTGTCAGAAGAGGTGATCTATCCCATTCCTCCTGAACAGCTTTCCAGAGTCCTGTAAGGGTTGTGGGACAACGTTTGAATAACGCAGATTTTTAAAATCCGAAAGCACAAAAATCCATAAGTGATACATCGAGAGATTTAGTAGGGATATCAGTGAAGGGTACGGCCTCGATACCGGTTTTTTGTTCCATTTCGTTTAGGAAATTTACAGTGGATTTTGATGTGTTACTGCTAGATTTATCTTGATGGAGTTCCACAGATTGATGGCACTGTGAGTAAAGCGATAATATTTCACTCAGAAAAAATTGATGATATAATATATTTCTGATAATATTTGGAGTTAATCTTGACACTTTTTTCAAATTTCTTTATTTTTAACTTGCCATTATATGAAAAACCAGCAACAATCATGGATCCCTTAGAAAAACTTTCTTTTGATTCTTTGAATTAAGTCTTTTTTTGTTGCAATAATTTAAATACACCCATGATTCGTCTATTGTGACAATTGTTTTCCATTTTTTTTAATAAAGGATTCTGATACATAATTCTGCAGCGTGTCCTGCGTTCAGCGATATGCTTTAGAGAAAGACGATGCACATTGCATTTTTTCGCTTTCTTAAGATTTAAATCTACGTTTATAATTTTTTTTACAGTAGACACCGATAATTTTAATGATTTTGCAATTGTTATTTGACTAGGGAGATTTTATTTTAACATTAAACAACGTACCTTTGCAATAGTTGAAGATGTTCGTTTTTTCATTGGATACTTGTTTGGAATTTTTTGTCCCACTTGATGTTCCAATTCGACGTTTTTTTTCCCTTTCTTTTTGACGATATTACCTATCGACGCTTTAGATATCACAAAAGCATGACTCTCACGTCGTTTTTGGATAACGGAATATGAATACTTCTTTTCGGAAAGAGCATAAATATAGCTTTCGAGCCACCGCTTCGTTACAAACGCCATTTTGAATAAAAACAAACCTCTCAATCCGCAGACGATAATTTTGACTTTTAAAAACATAGTACAATTGCAGTTATTTATTTTGCCACAACAGATTTTTTAATACCGCTAACCAAAATCGTCTAAAAAATGTGCGAACAAAATCTGTACCTTTCTGAATTGAGAGTACGGTGAGATAGAGTGGATAGAGTGCTTATTTTGTCTACTCTTATAGACATTCTTAAAATTATCTTTAAAAGGATACAAGAAATTTTGAGTTGAGAAGCATCTTTGAGCTACAACAATACTAAAATAAACACCTAGCATTAAAAATCGTTGCAGCACCAACAGTTTCTACTGCTCTGAATATGCAGTCTTTAAGATATTTTCTCTAAGAAATTGTTGAAATATAATGGCAACAGTAATATTTATGAAATTATTTCAGTTATTGTTTTTCAAAGACAATGTTTAAAAATATAATTGCTTTAATTCCGAAATACTGATTTTATTAAGTGATAATCTCAACCTTTATAGCAGTCCGTAAAAATATAGATAACGAAAAATTATAACGATAAAAATATAATAAATAAATGGAAAAACAATATTAACTAATTGAAAATAATAAAATATGGGAGAATATGGACGAAATAATTGTAAACAATTCTAGATTCCGAACACTGAAAATGAGTGAATGGAAAATTATCACCGGTACCATTTCCCTTTTGTTACTGTTATCTGCTTCTATTCCCGTACATATGTTTTCATCGCCATTACGTCGATTGCACGTGTGATAGAGGAAAGTCAAAGTAGTCCCTATAGTAATCTACAATAAAGTACATTAACTAAGTATTAGCGTATTTAAAATTCTGAAACTTTCTGCTACTTTCCCCATCTATCAGTTTTCGGAGCCATTATTTCGATCGCACGTGTGATCGAGAAAAATTATGTACTGTAATAAATATTAATCTATAATACAGTACATTTGTTAAATATTAGTGTATTTAAAATTCTCCCTCCCCATACATCAGTTTTCAGAGTCTTTACTTCGATCGCAATTGTGATCGAGGAAAAACCAAGTACTGCATGTTATAGTAATCTACAATAAAGTACATTAAATAAGTACTGTATTAGTTAGTGCAACTTTTCGCATCTTTCCCCATCCATCATTTTACAGAGCTATTATTTCGGTCGCACGTGTGATCTAGAAAAATTATGTACTGTATTAAATATTAATTTACAACACAGTACATTTGCTAAGCATTACCGTATTTAAAATTCTGTTCTTCTATTCGATTATATCCCCATACATCAGTTTCCAAAGCCTTTACTTCGATCGCAAATGTGATAGAGGAAAGACCATGTAGTGTATGTTGTAGTAATCTACAATATAATACATTAGTTAAGTATTAACTATTTTAAACTCTGCTACTCTATCTGATTTTATCATCATACATCAGTTGTTAGAGCTTTTACTTCGATTGCACAGATGATCTAGGAAAGACAAGTACTGTGGGCTATAGCAATTTACAATGCATTACAATAGCTCAGCATTAGCGTATTTAAAATTCTGTTACTCTTTTTTCTTCTATTCCCATATATCAGTTTTTAGGGCCAATACTTTGATCGCACGTGTGATCGAAGGAAGACCAAGTATTGTATGATGTAGTAATCTAAAATACAATACAGTAGATAAGTAATTAATAATTAATGCATAAGTTAAGTATTATAATATTTAAAGGTCTGCCATTCTGTTTTCTTCTATCCTCATACATCAGTTTTCATGACCATTTCCTCGACCCTGAGCCTGATTAAAAAAACACCCCTGAAATCCTTTCCTTGATGTGGGTCAAGGAAAGACCATGTACTGTATGCTATGGTATTCTACAACATAGTGCTTAGTTACATACGAGGGTTGGAACTTTAATAGTGATAACACTGCTGTAAAAACACTAAGTAACAAAACCAAAGAATGTAAAGTATACTACTTGTGAGCTACATACCTACCTCACATCTCACCAAAAAGACTCATACTTCCTACGTCATATGAATGCGAAGAACTGATCTTTGTATTAGCTTGCGGTCTAAAGTAAGTGTTGTCAGGACGTTTTCGAAACAAGAACAACGAAAATGGATAAAAATTCAATGTGCAAGATCACCGTACATCACGACAATGTCTTCTTGGACTTCAAGAGGCTTGCGGGAAATCTGTATTGCCCTAAAGAACTGTAGCAAGATGGGTAAAAACCTTCGACGAAGGACGCTCAAATTTGACAGATATGCATCGCCCAGGTCATCCTGGTGTTAGGTGCAGAAGTTCAAACTGCTGCCGCACTAAAGGACAGTGATAGTTACCAAACAATTCATGAGCTGGCCCGAAAGACAGGATTTGAGCATACGACTGTACTGCACATTCTGATAGAACGCCTGAGCATGAGAAAAATTCTTCACTTTCTGCAGAACACCCCTTTCATTCTGCATAAAAATGCTCAGCCACATGTAGCACCAGCTGTCATTGATTTGTTCGATCGATGGGGCTGGGAAGTTCTTTACTATCTACCATTGTCACCAGATCTTAACCCTTGTGACTTTCTTTTAATTCCTATGATGAAGAAACTACTTTGTGGCATTCGCTTCATAACTGTTCTAGAGATTCTTGGGGTAATAGACAGGTCCATTCGAACTATCAACAGAACAGACGCTGCCGCAGGTGTTCTGCGACCTCCACATCGTTGGAAACGGGGTATATACAATGCTGGCGACTATATTGAAGCATGGTGACATGAATCACTTCCATGAATGAATTCCATGAAAATAAATAGTTCCCACTATTAAAGTTCCAACCCTCATATTAGTTTATTTAAAAAGTTGTGGGAGAAACTCATCCTGGAAACTGGCAAAAATCTGTAAATGTATTACATACTAGATTATTTAATTTGTAAATAAATCATTTTTTTCATTTTACTTAGGTGGTTCAAGTGATATTGTGCTCTAATTGAGGAACCGTCACTGATACCAACATTTAAAACTCAGAATTAATCATTTACAAAAACAGTTTTTATGACTAAACTAAAACAAAACTCTTACTTTTCCTTGAGTGCATTTTACAAGACTAAATCTTGTGTTAATGCAACAGAAAACTCGTAAATTTTCTTTACATTTCATATTATGAAAATTTCAACCCCGTAAAAATTGCGAAATCGAAATTAGAAATGAACTTTTCGACTCTTTTTACATTTCAATGCCTTGAAAAGCAATACTTTAAACTATCTACAAACATATCACTATTATATTCCATTCAGAATATTGAAACGAACGGCAAATACTTGTATCAATAAATAAGAAATAAGCGAGTTCATTTAAAAATCATATCCCATTGCTGATATATATCTGCAGAAAACTCTCATCGCGTGTTCCTTTTTGGAAATATCCTATTTGTCTCTGAATTTAATATAGACACTAATATGACTTTTGTCGAAAGAGATGGCTGTAAATAAATTACCCAATTGGGGAAGTTGAGTATATTGCTCCCAGGTATTTTCGCTGATAAATATGGCAACAGTTCTGTAAAGAGCATCGGTAGGAAATGAGTGGATATGCTTTATTGGGAACATTAAAAATTGATCTTCATAGAAATTCACTTAAAGAAATACTGGACTTTCAGCTGAACGCAATATAACTGATAACTCGATATATTTATCTCATTGATGTAGGGAATATAACTGAAAATGAGATTCAAAATGAGATTTTCAGTATCTATGAACAGGCAAAGGAAATAACTACTATCTTATTAGGAAAGTAGATAACAAGTTTAAATAACAAGCAAATAACAAGTTTAAATAACAAGCAAATAACAAGTTTAAATGTGTTTAATAAATTATACATTTTATAAATATTTCAAATAGTCCAGGTGCATTTCTGGCTATAATTGTTTCTTTGATTTGTTATTTACTAACGTTGACATGCATAAATATAAATTTCAAAGTTCATGTCAACACAAAATGTATGTAGAATCCATCAAAATTTTGATTGGAGATTTGCAGTTTGTTCTGAAGTAAATTAATTGTGATATAATAACACTCAATAAACTATTATGTACTTTATAAATATATCAAATATTCCAGATGCATTTATGGCTATAATTGTGTCTTTGATATGTGATTTACTAACGTTGATTTACTGGCATGAATAAAAATTTTAAAATGTATGTTAATACAAAATGTATATAAAATCAAACAAAATGTAAATGGAGTGTTCTGTTTGTTCTATAGTAGTTTAGATGTGATATAACGATACTCAATCAACTATTATGTATTTTATAAATATTTCAAATATTCCAGGTGAAATTAAGGCTATAATTATCTCTTTAACATGACATTTACTAACATTGAATTGTTGGTATGAATAAGAATTTTAAAGTGCATGTTAAAACAAGATGTATGTAGAATCTACTAAAAATTTAACCAGAGACTTGATGGTTATTCTAAAGTAATTTAGTTGTCATATAATGATACTAAATCAACTACTATGTATTTTATAAATATTTGCATATTACAAATACATTACTGGCTATAATTTTCCACTTGGTTTCTCATTTACTAACGTTGATTTATTGCCATAAATAAAATTTTTAAAATATATGTTAATACTAAATGTACATAGAATCCACCAAAAATTCTACCGGAGATTTGCTGGATGTTTTAAAGTAATTATTTAGTTGTGATATAATGACACTCAAACAACTATTTTTTATTTTAAAAATATATCAAATATTCCAGATGCATTTCTGGCTATAATTGTCTCTTTGATTTGTCATTTACTGATGTTGAATTGCTGGTATGAAATGTACATTCCACCAAAAATATAACCGGTGACTTGCTGGATATTCTAAAATAATTGTAATATAATGACACTCAATCAACTATTATGTATTTTATAAATATTTCAAATATTCTAGGTGCAATTTTGGCTATAATTGTCTCTTGGACTTGTCATTTACTAAAGTTGACTTACTGGCATCAATTATAGAAAGCTCGTAAATCCTCGTTACATTTCATGTTATGAAAATTTCTACACCTTTAAAATTACGAAATCGAAATTAGAAATAAACTTATCGATTCTTTTTACGTTTGTATGCCTTGAAAAGCAATATTTTAAACTCTCTCCAAACATATCACTATTATATTCCATTCAGAATATTGAAACGCACTTCAAATACTTGTATCAATAAATAAGAAATAAGCGAGTTCATTTAAAAATCATATCCCATTGCTGATAAATTTCTGCAGAAAACTCTCTTCACGTGTTCCTTTTTGGAAATATCCTATTTGTCTCTGAATTTAATATAGACACTAATATGACTTTTGTCGAAAGAGATGGCTGTAAATAAATTACCCAATTTTGGAAGTTGAGGATATTGCTCCCAGGTATTGTCGTAGATAAATATGGCAACAGTTCGGAAAAGAGCATCGGTAGGAGACGGGTGGAAATGCTTTATTGGGAACATTAGAAATTGAACTCCATAGAAATTCACTTAAGGAAATACTGGACTTTCAGCTGAACGCAATATAACTGATAATTCGATATTTTTATCTCATTGATGTAGGGAATATAACTGAATATGAGATTCAAAATGAGATTTTCAGTATCTATGAACATGCAAAGAATATAACTACTATCTTATCATGCAAGAAGATTATTGAAAATAACAATTTTAAATGCGTTTAATAAATTATGTATTTTATAAATATTTCAAATATTCCAGGTGCATTTCTGTGTATAATTGTCTCTTTGATATGTCATTTACTAACGTTGACTTGCTGACATGAATAAAAATTTCAAAGTGTATATTTTAATACAAAGTATATATAGAATTCACCAAAAAATACTCGGTGACTTGATGGCTATTAAAAGGAATTTGGTTCGGATATAATGACACTGAATCAATTGTTATGTATTTTATTAATATTACAAATATTCCATTTGCATTCCTCGCTATAATTGTCTCTTTGTCTTTTCATTTACTAACGTTGACTTTCTGGTATGAATAAGAATTTAATGTGCATGTTAATACAAAATGTATATAGAATCCACCAAAAATATAATCAGAGATTTGCTAGTTATTCTAAAGTAATTTAGGTGTAATATATTAATATTTAAACACCTATTATGTATGTTATAAAAATTTACATGTTAAAAGTAAATTTCTGGCTATAATTGTCTATTTGGTTGTTCATTTACAAACTATGATTTACTTGTATGAAGAAAATTTTTAAAATATATGTTAATATAAAATGTACATAGAATTCACCAAAAATTCAACCGGAGATTTGCTGGTTGTTTTAAAGTAATTTAGTTCTGATATAATGACACTCAATCGGCTGTTATGTATTTTATAAATATATCAAATATTCCAACTGCATTTTTGGCTATAATTGTCTCTTTGATTTGCCATTTACTAATGTTGACTTGCTGGCATGAAATGTACATTCACCAAAAATATAACCGGAGACTTACTGGATATTCTGAAGTAATTGTAATATAATGATACTCAATCAACTATTATGTATTTTATAAATATTTCAAATATTCTAGTTGCAATTTTAGCCATAATTGTCTCTTGGACTTGTCATTTACTAAAGTTGACTTACTGGCATCAATTATAGAAACTTCGTAAATCCTCGTTACATTTCATGTTATGAAAATTTCTACCCCTTTAAAATTGTGAAATCGAAATTAGAAATAAACTTTTCGATTCTTTTTACTTTTCAACGCCTTGAAAAGCAATATTTTAAACTATCTCCAAACATATCACTATTATATCCCATTCAGAATATTGAAACGAACGGTAAATATTGTATCAATAAATAAGAAATAAGCGAGTTCATTTAAAGAGCATATCCCATTGCGGATATATTTCTGCATAAAACTTCTTCGCGTGTTCCTTTTTGAAAATATGATATTTGCCTCTGAATTTAATATAGACACTAATATGACTTTTGTCGAAAGAGATGGCTGTAAATAAATTACCCAATTGGGGAAGTTGACGATATTGCTCCCAGGTATTTTCGCAGATAAATATGGCAACAGTTCGGAAAAGAGAATTGGTAGGAGACGGGTCGAAATGCTTTAATGGGAACATTAGAAATTGAACTCTATAGAAATTCACTTAAGTAAATACTGAACTTTCAGCTGAAAGCAATATAACTGATAACTCGATATTTTTATCTCATTGATGTAGGGTATATACCTGAAAACGAGATGCAAAATGAGATTTTCAATATCTATGAACACACAAAGAACATAACTACTACCATGTCATGCAAGTAGATTATTGCAAATAACAAGATTAAATGTGTTTAATAAATTATGTATTTTATAAATATTACAAACATTCCAGGTGAATTTATGTCTATTATTGTATCTCTAATACGCCATTTACTAACGTTGAATTACTGGCATGAATAAAAATTTTAAACTGCATGTTAATACAAAATGTACATAGAATCCAACCAAAATTTAACCGGAGAATTGCTGATTAATCTAAAGTAATTTAGTAGTAATATAATGATACTCAATCAACTATTATGTATTTTATAAATATTTCAAACGTTCCAGGTGCATTTCTGGCTATAATTGTCTCTTTGATATGTCACTTATTGATGAATAAAAATTTTAAGGTGTGTGTTAATACAAAATATATATAGAATCCACCAAAAATATAAAAGGAGTCTTGCTGGTTATTATAAAATAATTTCTTGTAATCATACTAAATTAACTATTATGTATTTTATAAATATTTTAAATATTTCAGGTGCATTTCTGGCTATATGTGTCTCTTTAATTTATTATTTACTAACGTTGATTTGCTGGCATGGATAAGAATTTTAGAGTCCATGTTATACAAAATGTATATAGAATCCACCAAAAAGAACAGGTGATTTTCTGGTTATTCTTAAGTTATTTAGTTGTGATATAATGAAACTCAAATAACCATTATGCATTTTATAAATATTTTAAATATTTAAGGTGCATTTCTGTCTATAATTGTCTATTTGATTTGTTATTTACTAACGTTGATTTACTGGCATGAATAGAAATTTTAAAGTGTATTTTAATACAAAATGTATATAGAATCCACCAAGAAATAACGGGTGAATTGCTTGTTATTATAAAGTAATTTGTTT
The DNA here is from genome assembly GCA_032207245.1 of Pardosa pseudoannulata. NCBI lineage: Eukaryota > Metazoa > Arthropoda > Arachnida > Araneae > Lycosidae > Pardosa > Pardosa pseudoannulata. Next base: position 100,401,115 of record CM063497.1, on the reverse strand, counting down.
GTGTTATAATGGCACTCAATCAACTGTTATGTATTGTATAATTATATCAAATATTCCAGCTGTATTTCTGGCTATAAGTTTCTGTTTGAATTGCCGTTTACTAAAGTTGACTTACTGACATCAGTTATGCAAAAATCGTAAATCCTCTTTACATTTCATGTTATGAAAATTTCTACCCCTTTAAAATTGAAATACTATCAGGAAATATACATTCCAAGAAAAATATAACTGGAGACTTGCTGGATATTCTGAAGTAATTGTAATATAATGATACTCAATCAACTATTATGTATTTTATAAATATTTTAAATATTCTAGGTGCATTTTTGGATATAATTGTCCCTTGGATTTGTCATTTACTATCATTGACTTACTGGCATCAGTTATAGAAAACTCGTAAATCCTCGTTACATTTCATGTTATGAAAATTTCAACCACTTTAATATTGCGAAATCGAAATTAGAAATAAAATTTTTCATTCTTTTTACGTTTCTATGCCTTGAAAATCAATATTTTAAACTATCTCCAAACATATCACTATTATTTTCCATTCAAAATATTGAAACGAATGGCAAATACTTGTATCATTAAACAAGAAATAAGCGAGTTCATTTAAAAATCATATCCCATTGCTGATAAATTTCTGCAGAAAACTCTCCTCTCGTGTTCCTTTTTGGAAATATCATATTTGTCTCCGAATTTAATATAGACACTAATATGACTTTTGTCAAAAGAGATGGCTGTAAATATATACCCAATTGGGGAAGTTGAGGATATTGCTCCCAGGTATTTTCGCAGATAAATATGGCAACAGTTCGGAAAAGAGCATCGGTAGGAGACGGACGGAAATGCTTTATTGGGAACATTAGAAATTGAACTCCATAGATATTCACTTAAGGAAATACTGGACTTTCAACTGAACGCAATATAACTGATAATTTGATATTTTTATCTCATTGATGTAGGGAATATAACTGAATATGAGATGCAAAATGAGATTTTCAGTATCTATGAATAGGCAAAGAATATAATTACTACCTTATCATGCAAGAATATTATTGCAAATAACAAGTTTAAAAGTGTTTAATAATTTATGTATTTTATAAATATTTCAAATCTTTCAAGTGCCTTTCTACCTATAATTGTCTCTTTGATATGTCATTTCCTAACTTTGACTTGTTGGCATGAATAAAAATTTCAAAATGTATATTTTAATACAAAGTATATATAGAATCCAACAGAAAATAATTCGTGACTTGATGGTTATTATAAAGTAATTTGATTGGGATATAATGACAATGAATCAATTATTATGTATATTATGAATATTTCAAATATTTGATTTGCATTCCTCGCTATAATTGTCTCTTTGATATGTCACTTACTACCATTGATTTACATGCATGAACAAAAATTTTAATGTATATTTTAATACAAAATATTTATAGAATCCACCAAAAAATAACAGATGATTTTCTGGTTATTTTAATGTAATTTGGTTGTGATATAATGATACTAAATCAACTATTATGTATTTTATGAATATTTTAAATATTTCAGGTGCATTTCTGGCTATAATTGTCTCTTTCATATGTCACGTACTACCGTTGATTTACTGTCATGAATAATAATTTAAAAGTACTTGTTATTACGAAATGTATGTAGATTACACCAAAAATATAACTGGAGACTTTCTGGTTTTTCTAAAGTAATTTAGTTGTGTTATAACGATACTCAATCAACTATTATATATTTTATAAATATTTTAAACATTCGAGGTTCATTTCTGGCTATAATTATCATTTTGAATTTTATTTACTAAAGTTGATTTGCTGGTATGAATAAGAGTTTTAAAGTGCATGCTAATACAAAATGTATGTAGAATCCCACAAAAATATAACCTGGAGACTTTCTAGTTATTATAATGTAATTTAATTGTGTTATAATTATACTCAAACACCTATTATGTACTTTATAAATATTTAAATATTACAGATACATTTCTGGCTATAATTATCTCTTTGATTTGTCAATTATTAACGTGAACTAGCTGGCATGAATAAAAATTTCAAATGGCATGTTAATAGAAAATATATGTAGAATCCAGGAAAAATTTAACTGGAGATTTGCTGGCTGTTCTAAAGTAATTAAAGGCCGGTCTCACCAAAGTCGTTTAACGGCTAACCACGATTAATTTCTGTCTAAACTGAGAATTACGACCTTCTTTTGGATAGTGCCATGGGTTAATAACTGTTAGCTTTTTAAACGACTTTGGTGAGACCGTCCCTTAGTTGTAATATAAGGATACTCAATCAACTATTAGCTGTAGCGCTCCAAATTATGAAATACAAGGCTTGTCCCAAGTACCGAGAAAAATTTAAATGCATTAAATAATTATACTCCCAAAAGAAAACAGTTAATAATCTTCAAAATAGGCGTCGAAGGTGGTAAGAAAATGAATCCAACATTGCTGCCAGTGTTTACAGCAAAGTTATAATTCATTTACTGAGAGGCCACAAAGCTTTATGCTTACGGCTCTTAGGACATTTTTGAATGTGTCAAAAGTCATTTCTTATGCCCTTCTTAAGGCGTGAAACAAAACAAAAAAAAATCAAAGGAGACCAGGTAGAGACTCTATGGTAGGTGGGTAAATAATGGGTAGTTTTCTTGTGTTAGGTATTCAGTTATAAACAACTTTGTATGGATGATCAAGCTGTCAACGATCTCTGAGAGGGCACTCTTTACCATTTTTCGCCAAATCTTTGAGATCTTTTTATTAAAATCTTGTATTTCTAGTCTGCTCATACGAGGCTGTTTTGATCGTGGGGAATTTGGAGAATGCCCGTTCGAGCTTTGCAGCTTTTTCTCTAGGTCATATTTGAAAACCCAACTTTCATTCCCGATTATTACTCTTATTAGGATGTTATGATCACTGAATAAGTGATCAAACATTTCCAGTGAAGTCGTCAATGGAATTTCTTTGTTATCTGAGGACAAAACTTCAGGTTTTTATTTTGCATAAGTTTCACACATTTACATTACGCCAGTTACCAAGCTGTGGATATCCGTTTTTGGCAACCCTGCAATTCCCGCTGTTGAAAGTAAACTTAATCAGAGGTCAATATTAAGAACTTCTTCACACGTTGGATGCTTTCATCTGTTTTCGTGGCTAATGGTCGCCCTTTGATTCCAGTATCTTCAACGTTCTATCGACCGTCTCCAAACTCGGTGTGCCACTTGTAGACTTGCTTTTGTGACAGAGCTCTTTGTTATCTGAGAACATAGCTTCAAGTTTTTAAATCTCATAAAACTCACACATTTCCAGTACGAAAGTGAGCAAGCTGTGGATATATGTTTTAGGCAACCCTGCAATTCCCGTAGTTGAAAGTAAACTTAATCAGAGGTCAATGTTAAGAACTTCTTCACACGTTGGATGCTTTCATCTGTTTTCGTAGTCGATGGTCGCCCCTTTGCTTCGAGCGTCTTCAAAATTCTGTCAACCATCTCTAAACTCAGTGTGCCACTTGTAGACTTGCGTTTGTGACAGAGACATTTTTGTTAATCTTCATAGATATTTGTAAGGCTTCATTACCTTTTCCACTGAGTTTAACACAATACTTTTGAATAGATTACTACATCTTAAACGTAATGAGCCTTGATCACAGAGAATCACTATTTGACCACTCGGAATGTGATTTGAATTAGCATTAGTAGAGCGACCGTTGAAGAACGCCACTGACATTTCAATAAAACATTTCTAAACCCCTGTTTTCTCCTGGTGATTGCCAGATGAAATCCGTAGAAATTTCTTTTCTCTGCTTCTGGGATATACCTTGTATATACGTCCAGTGATAAAAATTGAAATCTTGTATCACCGAAAATAATTTTTGAAATGTAAATATCAAAAACAATTTTTTATATATAAATTAGAATAATAATATGTTCTGATAATAGCAATTAATCTAATAGGTGTTACTCTTTTCCCATGGTGTTAAGTGGAGTTACACTTTTTCTGCAAGAAGCTATTTTTTCTCGGAACATTCCAGTTACTGTTAAATTCGGCCATATTGAAGTTCGGGGGGGGGGGGTCCCGCCAAACGAAATTCAGTAGGCACGCCAAGCATGGGCAAATTCTAGAACCCAGTTTTCTGACAAACCTTGCTTTATTTTTTCTTTTCTCTTTTTTAATTTGTATTCATCTTAACAAAATTTACAGCCTTTTTTTTCAAAATATGATTTAAAGTTGGGTATAAAAACAAAACGAAGCAAAAATTTTAAACTTCATTTGGTGACAATTTGGCGATCACTTGTACAAAAATAGAGTCACAAACATGGCGACCAGTCCCCGGAACTGGGATTCGACCCTTAAATTCCTAATACTATCGTTTACATTTCCTTAATTCAAGGTTTGAAAATATGAGAAAACGGTAGAATTGAGGTCATTAATATTTTATAAGTTCCATATTATCACTCTGCTATTCAACCAAGAATTTAACAATTATCAGATCTCTAGGGAAGAAATTCTAATATTTCTGCATACTAGGTATCGATTATGTTAGAATGCATCGTTTTAGAAGAATTGATATTCTCCCGTGTTCTCTCATTTGTCGCGTCTCGTTTCCTTTTCTGAGGGTTTAGAAATCTCAGTAACTATTTTAAGATTTTGTCTTTACTGGGTTTTCAGACTATTAAAGTTTCAAACCTTTCAATTTTTTATTACTTCTACATATTAAAGTGCGAACACTTCTGATTATTTAGTATCCCTATGGAATTTATAATTGTTCCATAATAGGAACTTGCAGTTTCTGTTACAGAACAAATTACAACTGAAATCAATTATTTGTGTTAAATGCTATGTCCATATATACTTTAAAATTTTAAATATTTTTTCGTAGATATCGTTTGTCTGTGCGCATTATACCATGTAATGTACTCTTAACAGTTTCGTGGAATTTCATGTTTTGTTACAAGTAAATATAGGGTGGATATCACAGGAGCTGACATTTTAAAGACTTGTAATGAGGTGAATCAATATAAAAAATATTAAAAATTTTGTGGATTAATTGATATACACTAAATTGAGCCTCATGCATGTTGACAGTAATTGAGAGTAGAGGATAAAAGAAGTCTGATGAAAGATAATGGATGGTTTATGACTCTGCAGGGAAACTTAATATTGCTAGAGAGATAAGAATGGTGTGTGTTTTGTGAAATTTTGTGGATTAATTAACTAATATACACTGAATTAAGCCTCGTGTTTGTTAATAGTAATTGAGAGTAGAGGATCAAAGAAGTCTAATAAAAGATAATGGATGGTTTATGACTCTGCAGGGAAACTTAATATTGCTAGAGAGATAAGAATGGTGTGTGTTTTGTGAAATTTTGTGGATTAATTAACTGATATACACTGATTTAAGCCTCATTCTTGTTAATAATAATTAAGAGTAGAGGATCAAAGAAATCTGATAAAAGATAATGGGTGGTTTGTAACTCTGCAGGGAAATTTAATATTATTAGAGAGATAAGAATGGTGTGTGTTTTGTGAAATTTTGTGGATTAATTAACTAATATACACTGAATTAAGCCTCGTGTTTGTTAATAGTAATTGAGAGTAGAGGATCAAAGAAGTCTAATAAAAGATAATGGATGGTTTATGACTCTGCAGGGAAACTTAATATTGCTAGAGAGATAAGAATGGTGTGTGTTTTGTGAAATTTTGTGGATTAATTAACTGATATACACTGATTTAAGCCTCATTCTTGTTAATAATAATTAAGAGTAGAGGATCAAAGAAGTCTGATAAAAGATAATGGGTGGTTTGTAACTCTGCAGGGAAATTTAATATTATTAGAGAGATAAGAATGGTGTGTATTTTCTGAATTTTTGTGGATTAATTAACTGATATACACTGAATTAAGCCTCATGCATGTTAACAGTAATTGAAAGTAGAGGATCAAAGAAGTCTGATAAAATATAGATGGTTTATGACTTTGCAGGGAAATTTAATATTGCTAGAGAGATAAGAATGGTGTCTGCAAGAATGACATCAGTGATGATTAGGGCTTTGTGAGATAATTACAGGCGACTGCTAAAATAAGATTGTACTCAAAATTTGCTATTTCATGATCATGGGTGGAGCATGAACTGAGCCAGCAAATAAAGTGGCCGAAAGATAGCCAATTGAATATCTTCGTCGGAAGGAGGGGCGTAATCAATTAACCCCTTCCTTGTTTTGCCCGTATGGCGTACGGGCACAGATTTCGGGCCTTTAATGATTTGCCCGTACGGCGTACGGGCAATCGGATTTCTATTTCGCTTGCACTGTTTCGGCCGTATTTTTTCCAGTTTTTGTAACAAATTATTCAAATAGTAATTTATTCGTACAGCAAATGATAGTTTGAAGTTTATTGTATTTTCTACTCTGATTGGTTCAAAAGAGCGGGTTTTTTTTTGCATGTTTTGTATCAGACGACGAATTGTTATCGTTCAGTGTATAGCTTTCTGTTTATATTTTACTTACCGCCAGATAATTTTATTTATGTAAGAGTTGAATAATATATTTTTACTTTTAAATAACGGAAAATCCAGAGCCTATGGAGCTAATTTCTTGTGATTCGAACTGTGACTAGGAATCAGAAACTGAATTATTTGTAAAGGATAGTAGCGAAAGTTTATAGATGACTTGGGTAGTAATGACTCTGATAGTAGCACAGATGGAATCAGTCAAGTAAGACAATTTTTTAAAATTAATTGTGATAATTCTTCGGATCCGCCTCCTAGATTTGCTTTCACTGGAATTCCAAAAATTAACTTGGATATCGATGAGACTAAAGGTAAACTTCAGTTCTATGATGCTTTCATAGAAAGAAAAAAAATTGTAATAAATTCTTAAAAATATTAGAAATATTAATTTTAATAACATATCTTTACTTAACCCTCTGCCTGTTCATCCCGCAATTTCCACGGGCAACTCAAATGTAGCAAATTCTGCTCATCCCGCGATTTCCGCGGGCATGTGTTTTTCTTCCTTTATCGATGAGCGCATCCTGTTTATTCCCCGTTTAAGCTCTTAAATAAATCATATACAGTATTAGACGTTTAATTTACGTTTTGACCAACAGATACCATTAGTTATCAATTTAATTGCCGTATTTGAAGGCGCGTAGGATTACCGCTCACTTTTTGCCGCTGTTGTCTTATCATAAATGGCTGCTAGAAAACTTTCAGCGATTGACAGAGTGAATATTCCTGATTCAGATTCTTAAAGCGATTTTAGTTGAGATAATAATATTGATATAGAAGTTTTGGACTGCTTCTCATATAGCGATGAATCTGATAATGATTCAATAAACGTGAAAGCGTTAGGCAGTAGTGCAAAATTGATAGGAACCCTACGCTCCGAAAACAACAGGGGAAGTATTATATTAAAATTTTCAGGCGGTTCTTAGATCAATCATTGTGGAATGCCTATGTACTTTACAAAAAAGCAAAACCCCAGACAAACTATAAAACTTTAGGAACTTTCTTTGAAATTTGTTGAAGAAAGTATCGAAACATATTCGGACACAAATAAAAGCGGTTGTCCTGGAAGACCGAGTTTTACTTGGTACCCTTTGATATCGATAGCTCGTTATTTTCCAAGTCACATACCACCTAACCCCATAAAAAGAGAACCTCGAAGACAGTGTCGTGTATGCTGTTAAAGAAAAGATGCAAATGGCAAAAAAATTTGCAAAGAAACACGAATCTGGTGCAAAGACTGGGAAGTTGGACTTTGCCTTGAACCCTGCTTCAAACCCTATTACACTAAACTGCATTTCTAAGATATTTTTAGTCAGTCCTTTATATATTCTTAAATTTTGTATATTTTTTTATATTATTTAATAAATAGAAACTAACTGTAATTCAATTGAAATTTAATTTAAAAAGAATTATTTTGGTGAAATCATCTGAAATTAATTTCTAATGATATTTACAACTTAGTTTCTAAGGATAAAAATCTATATAAAAAATATTTCCTGGAAAGAAAACATGCATTTTTCAATTCTCCAATATATATAGATTTCAAATAGGCAATAAAAAAAATATGTCATTTTTAAAGCGATTTCGGTCTAAAAATTGAGCAGTCAGAGGGTTAAAAATGTAAAATGAACGAAAAAAAAAAGAAGAGAGAGAGAGAGAAAAAAAAGACTAAAATAAGAATCAGAAAGGAGGCAGTTCTCAGAATTGGCGATTATGTTCATGGGTGGAACATGATCTGAGGCAGTAAATAAAGTGGCCGAACGATGCCATTTGAAGATCTGCTTCGAAAGGAGAGGCGTAATCAATTAAATAAGTGAGTAAGCAACTGAAAAAAGAAAGGAGGTATTAAAAAAGAGAGAATAGACAGAGGAGACTGGTAGAAAAAGAGAGTGAGAGAGAGAGAGAAGACAGAGAAAGATGAGGAAAAGAAAGAAGAAGGAGGAGGAGCGAAAGTTAATTCTCTCACCAAATGTATTAGCGGACAAGGCACCCAGATCAACTTTGCTATCCGAGAAAGTCAGCGAAGGGAGCCGAAAGTTTCCTCTACAAGCCCGGCTGCCCAGCGAGAACGCCACTGCACCCCTGCACCCCAGAATAAGATACAACATGTGACATCTCTCTCCTGTCTCCTGATATATTAATTGATATATTTGAAAAAATCCTCATACATACTCAATAATAGTTAAGAAGATTAAAGAAATCTTATAAAAGCTAAGGAATGGTTATGACTAGTGTATTCCTAAAAGTTATCAAATGTCATTTTAAATATCATTAGATGTTCTTTCTTAATGGGAATTATGTAGAGAAACTTAGCAGTAGGATATTTATTTGATATCACACATGAAAGCAGTACTTTAAACTCTAGTTTTATAAGTATTACAGCTTTTTGGTCAATGTACTCACGATGTAGGGATTCTTTTCACATCTTTTCTTCTGCTTCTTCAAGAGCACAAAATGCTTCAACAACCGCTGATCTTGATTTTTCCTTGTAAAGATGGTTTTATCTGTTTGTATTCCTGACTCTCTAGCCGAACGATGGCCGAATGGTAGAGTGCTGCTCTTCGGAACCGGAGTTCGCGGGTTCGAATCCCGCTGATGGCATGGATGTTTGTAGCCGTTCGGAATCGGCTTTAAACTGTAGGTCCCGGTCTCATTAGCCCTCGTGTGCAAAACAGTAGACCGTAGCGCTCCAAACCAAACCAGACTCTGTAACTGCTTTTTCAAGTGTTAAGTTGAATACCTGGCACGAAAGCGCGTCACCTTGTTTTAGACCTTTTTCAGTGTAAAATACTCAGATATCTCATTTCCTACATTTACTCTGTATTGTGTAAATATTAGTGTAAATCAATTTTTGTTAATTATTGAATCAATTTAATTTATTTTGTCAGTGTTATTGGTCCTTATAAAAAGTATCGGGTGATCAAAAAGTCCGTATAAATGCATAAAATAACCAAAATAAAAAACAGTTTCTATCGATTTGGAGGCATTCTGTTTGTTATTTGAGTTTCTTCTTCTTTAGCTTGTGTACATTAGCATCATCTATCGACTCTTTTTGAGTTATTTTTTTCTGTTTAAAAAAAAAATCCCATACTCAAGCGATACTAACCATGCAAGCCGTTTTTTATTTTGGTTATTCTTCCGGTCAACATGAATTTTTAAAATTTATACGGACTTTTTGATCTCCCGATATTTACAGTCCCTCAAGAACCTGTAGTAAAATTTTAACTCAACATAATTTACATAACGCAAACCAAATAATTATTGGTCTTGTACTGAACAAATAATTAGCACTATATTTGATTTTTATTTAGGTAAATACCTAAATTTAAAGAGGGCTATTCAAAACGATTGTTTTCACCATACAGTGAATTACACTCGGATCATGGAATCCGAGGATTACCTCCATTTTATGGGTAACCCAGTATCATCCGTAAGAGTTTTCTTTTTCAAATGAAAAATTTCTCATTCCTGAATTAACTTTTGTTTGTAAGCCTACCTGTAATTGATTGACAGATGCATGTAACTATGAAGGAGCATAAATTAACATTAAGGTTAAAGCGTTGGTAGTGTTGTTTACACTGGCAATCATGATTAAATTTCTCCTAAGAGACCGACATAAAAAGAAACTAATATCTAAAAAAAAGATATAACATCTCAAATTGCATGATTCCCCAGTGATTGACCTTGAGTATCAATTAAATAACACTAGCAAAACTGAATTTCCATTAAATGACGCTTAAAAATTCCGAAACTTAAAACATTTTAGTAAAAAATACTTTACACAATTAAAGTAAAAACGTTAAACTATATATGACTCTTAAAAAGTTAAAATTTAAAACATTTTGTAAAACAGATCATAACTGGTTTAGCTTCCTAATGAAGAAAATGTAATTAAAAAACACCTGAAGTGTCACAAAGCTTGCTTATCTCCTTTTTTAATGTGTAATGTGTCGTGTAGTCCTCGTTTCTATTTGAGTATTAACCTGTGATCAAATGTATAGTGGTATTTATTTTGATTGCATTGTGTAAAAGTATTTTAGTGCTAAATTTAACCACAGGTTCTGAGAAACTACAGACATAAGATATGAAAATAAACTAAAAGCTAAATTAAAAGCATCTGAAACCAACCTAAAATAAAAAATGTAAATCTATTATAATGATATATAAACATCTATGTACACACAAACTGATTCTATCTTCATAAAATATGCTTTCTCAACACCTTCAAAATTAGGTGCCACTCTAAATTAGTTCTGACAATCATTTTTCATCACTTAAGCAATTATGTAAATATAAGAGAGAGGACCTAATCTCAATTTCAAAATGTATGTAAAAGGGGGTACCTTTGTGAGTTAATATGTTGTGCCTAGAACACTTCTGGTTGAGAGCTGATCAGGATTGGGTATATATGGATCTTCCGTCGGTCTGGTCAGGGGCTTCCTTCTGAGTGTTTGGGGTACCGCCGTAATATTTGATACAGGAACACTTCCCGTCGGACTTGTATCCTTGACTGGACTCTCGAACACGTTCGGTCGGACTTCTCTCCTCGTCTGGACTATCGAACACCTTCCGTCGGACTCTCTCCTCGTCTGAACTACCGAATACCCTCTCTTTTTTTAGATTTTTCTTATTTTATTAATTTCATCCTTGTCGCCTGTTCCTTCTTATCGTAGAATCGGGATCGTTGTAAGAATCTAATTGGTCTGCTTAAACCCCGCCTTGAGACCGCCAACGTGGAAAACTTTATCCCTTCTAATTGGGCACTGTCCCTTAAGGACTCATAAATAACTCCACAAAGGTACATTCTTATTTAATGTCAAGTGCGGAGACGGGATTCTAATCTGGGACTGGGATCAGAACCCCGCCCGAGACCACCGTACAAGACAACAATATCCGTAGAATATAATTTTATGGTCCTCTGTCTTTTACAAATATGTGATAAGGTCAGGTTTAGATCCCGAGCATTTTACTTCTTGTATGAATGAATCAATTATATTACTGATCTAAATCGCCTCATAATGCAGTGACACTGTCAATTACCATGCTAGTCATCTGTGTTACGTATTGTACATTCAGTAATTTTGTTAATATCTTTCTATTTGAAACTTTATATTTTAATATTGAAAACTTAGGCTATTTACTTTTTTAGTTTTTAGCATCATTTGCAAATAAACAATGTGTATAGTGCATACATAATCAAGTAGATTGGTAACATATTTTATCATTCCAATGTCATCAATTATGATATAGAACCAAACGACCATTTTCTCTCAAAAGATTAACTTAAGTAAAAATTTAAAACTGTCCAAAAGTCACAACTTTTTACAAAAAATTAAATTCCAATTTCCTTCCTAGTCCATTAACTTACTGTTAAAAATTTTCTTTAAAATCAAGTTTTTAAAGCAAAATTTCAGTTTTCATATCATGTGTATTCTTTTTTGCATGTTTTCAACCCAAAACAATTCTTCGAACTTTAAAATTGAATTTTCTTTTCATAAAACTACAGCTCTACAAATATTTCATATCGACATTTTCATTCTTATTAAATCTAAGCACCAAATATTTTAGTCACGAATTTACAGAATTATTCCTCGTTTTTCTACATTTCAAATTGGCACCTAGTATTTGGTATGAGAAATAGCTCCAAGGCAAATGGTATAAGTTTATAAAGTTATTATACTTTTCTATTTTTGTCCATTGCCTCGAAATTGAGTATAAAAAAAGAAATTGAAGAACAGTTAAACTGATAAACAGTTGAAATTTTGTATTTAGCTCGTAGTAAATTCGAAAATTTCTTTTCTATTGCATTAAATATATGCAGAATCTTTGTGGATATTAAGAAATGCCAAACATCATGAAAGCTGTCGATATTTTATAGCAAATGTACTCAAAGAAAAATGAAATAAAGTTTACAAAGTATACTCTATATAATAACAGCCTAAGTTATCTGTTCGTCTGTCCTCGAATTTATGAAGTGGTTGGACCTGGAATGAATAGAGACATCCATATTGGATTCTTGAGGAGTTAGGGTTAGCAAAATTCAAAATAAGTAAAGTTTATCTTCTCCTAAACTATCCATCAGATTTTAAAGTAAATGGGTATAAATATGCTTCATATCAGGGAAAAATACTGTCGTCTTTAAGAAGTTTGAAATCCCTTCCCCCCTTTTCGCGCATTTAATGTCATTATTTCAAGCTCTATTTTGCTGGGTTAAGAGCAGGCAATTAAATATAATTAAATTATTTAAATATCGTCTGTATTATTTTCATACGTTTTATCACTGAACTTAAATATTACATAAATAATTTTCTTTCATAATTGGATTAAATAATAGATTAGGTAAATATGTGATCATTTTAAATTTAATCCTCGATTATTTTTGGTTGCAATGAAAATTTTATCACAGGTATGAACAACAAATTATATCTACCGCCAAGAAATGATAGTTTCATTCCTTTACTTCCAATAATTACTGTGGCAAAATTCAACGTGATTCTAAACTGCATTCACAGTATCGGAAGAATTTAGAGGAGTATGAAGATAAAGAAATTATTGAGCATGTACCAGATAATTCTCAGCAAAAAAAAACAAACCATTTTTTACCTTCCTTATAGGGTACTTCACATTTCTAGATATTTAACACTTTTACCGATACCGTCTTATGATGGACTATATGTTAGTTTAAGATTAAAATTACAAAGTAATTTATTATTAAACGAATTAACCACTTTCGTGTAACTGAGACGCATTTGACACTAGAACGTCGGGAATATATGCATTGTCCCTTCATCAAATTTTTCATTACTTTAAAAAAACGCGATACCAAATATTTCCATTTTCCGAACAAGAATAGAAGTCCAAAACAACTTTAAAGTTTCAAATTTTTTTACATAAAATTACTAAATATTTATATGTTGTAATTATATTTATATTATATTATAATTTATTACGTTAATTATATTTATTATACTATAATTTATATGTTATGATACAAATATTTATACGTTGGTGAGAATTATTCTATAATAATCTAAAATTAATAATTTTAATGAAATAAAAGGATTACTATAAATAAAATGAAACTAAATAATATTACTAAATAATATTTAATGTTAATAGTTTAAATTGCTATGGTATGTTAAAATTAATCGAAGATTAACGCCAAACACTACAGACGGTGTTAAACTTACGGAAGATAAACAAGCATTTATATTTTCTTCATGGACTGTGAAAAGTTTAATGTAGAAAAGCAAATAAAAAACAAGTAAGACTATTTTTTCCTTCAGTCAACTCTAAGTAACTATTTGGCAATATTTTGGATCGTATGATAAAATTCATGGGGGAAAATTTAAACAAAATCATCTACAGCTACAAAGTGATAAAAAGGGCAAAAGTAAATGGAAGAAATTAATTTCAACTTAACACATTGTATGCGGGACACGTACTAGTAAGTTTTCTAGCAATTGATACTTGAGCGCGGACACGTACTAGTACGGGTTAGTGCAACAACTTGGTTTGTTTGTGGGTACAAAAATAACGGTATATACAGGAAAACGAAGCTAAATGGTCTTGTCTACTACATAGAGTCTGGAAAATTTAGATAAATGAGAACTAGTGTTTATATCAGTCGATGCGGAACCACAGAACGGGAAAAAATTAAAACTACATACTACTATTTCTATTTGATTTTTCATATTTACGATACTATTATAAATTTATCCACTAAAAAATATTTTTTTTTGTTTAGAAAAGTCTTATGGATGTTATTTATATATTTCAATATAAAATACTAAAAGTTGGTTAAAAAATTAAACAATTTTCGATCTATTGAAATTTAACTGAATAACTAAATTTACGCTCAAAACACCTGCTCCCGGTACAATTCCGCTGCGAAATGTACCCGCACACAATGTGTTAACAGTAAATGATTATCGCAAAGCAACAAATGATTCTGATGAACTGTGCAACACAAATGATATAATTTATTCGATTATACTGGACCCTCATCAGCATATTATTCGATAACTAATAGATGAAGAAGGCAAGTTTCAATGGAAATTTCAACTGCTTGCAAGGCACAGTGATCCTTTCTAAACATTCAACTTTGCATTGGGATACAACTTCCAACAGCAATGTTCTGCATAAGTACAATAAAGATGAATGTTTGTTGTGGAATACTGAAGCAGATTGAAAGTAATCGCCAAAAGGAGCTTGCCGTCAATACCTTTTATTAAGAGACTAATGCGTAAATGAGGAGAGTAAAAAGTAAAGCATACAAACATCTGGGAGTATATAACCCTTTCGGCTTGCAAGTCACGAACAGTCTAGAGAAGAATTCTATTGATCAAGCACACTGACTCCATAGCCCAATGTAAAGTGATTCCTCCTCGACTGAGCTGTGCCTATCACTTCATATGCTGTCCATGCTCGCGTGCGCAACAGCGAGGGAAATTTGCATTCCACGTTAATCTGCATTTGGCGGAGCTTCTTCGAAGCCGTTAAACGTCTGGTGCTAAAAGCCACAGTATCAATATTGTTGTTGGAGACATTCAATTGGTGTCCCAGCATATATCCAAGGAACAGATCGTAATTGGAGTTAAATCTGATCTATACTTAAGAAGCTGACCTCATGGAAATGCAGGCACACAAATGCAAAAATGATATTTGACACAACGTCCGCTAACAAACACAAGCCATGTTACCACTGCTGGCGTCAGAGTGAAAAAAAATTGAGACATCTACTTCTTTTATCAGTTTTTCACCATCATATTGGAGAAGTAACTTTGTTTCATGCTTTTGATGACTTTAATATTGATGCTTCGAAGTCACAAGATATAACCTTACATGAACAACTTTGTGATAATTTTGATTGTTTTCATCATAATAAATCGAAGCCTGTACACATACAAACAAGCAACGTAACTTAAACACAATACAAACCAGACAAGAAATCGCGCATTCGACATTGAGAAATGTAGAGATAGAGATTATTGTACTGGTATATTATCTAGTACTGTATTAGCAATGGTTTTTCGTTTATGTGGTGGCGTTTTGTTGCTCCAAAGGGCAAGTGGAATAAACTCCTGTAAGATAACAGGAGTAGTTTTCAAAGGCACTGCTTGCTCTCTCAGATATGATGGCATGGGAAAATATTGTATATTATACGAAAAAAAGTATTACTAATTCATTTATTATATTTTTTAGGGGAAAATCACCGACTATCCACCAGGTGGACGAGATATCTTGCCATCGATATTGAGAAATGAAGAAATAGAGATGATTATATTGATTTTACTGAATATTGTACCTAGACTTTCCAAGTATCACCCAAGGAGTAAAATTAAGCAGGCGAGGAACCTTATAAAATACCCATTGGATACCTAAACTAATACATGCGATGTAAGTTTGTCTTGAGTAGCAAATATAGCGATTACATATGATTACAATAACTCCACAAGAACAGGTCTCTTAATTGCATTATGTTGTCAACTTTGCTACTCTTATCCCGGCGGCGGGATAAGCCTAGAGGATCTCGCGGCCATATAGG
The DNA here is from genome assembly GCA_032207245.1 of Pardosa pseudoannulata. NCBI lineage: Eukaryota > Metazoa > Arthropoda > Arachnida > Araneae > Lycosidae > Pardosa > Pardosa pseudoannulata. The sequence continues at coordinate 100,385,046 of CM063497.1, read as the reverse complement.
CCCGGTTTGGAGCTTGATTGATTGATTGATTGCTGTAGATAAGAGTTCTGATAAGAGAAATTGACAACATAATGCAATTTAGCAACCTGTCATTGTGGAGTTATTATCACAATATGTAACTGCTGTATTTGCTGCTCAAGAAGACAAACTTTAATCGCATATATTAGTTTAGGTATCCAATGGGTATTTTACAAGGTTCCTCGTCTGTTTAATTTTACTCCTTGGGTGATACTTGGAAAGTCTAGGTACAATATTCAGTAAAGCTTTGCTAACTCTATATAATCATCTCTGTTTCTGCATTTCTCAATATCGATGGCAAGATTTCCTGTCCACCTGGTGGATAGTCGGTGATTTTCCCCTAAATAATCTAGTAAATGAATTACTAATACTTTTTTCCGTATAACATACAATATTTTTCCATGCCATCATGTCTGAGAGTGCAAGCAGTGCCTTTGAAAACTACTCCTGATATCTTACAGGAGTTTATTCCACTTGCCCTTTGGAGCAACAAAACCCTACCACATAAACGAAAAACCATTGCTAATACAGTACTAGATAATATACCAGTACAATAAATCCAAAATAACAGATTGATAAATTACATTATGTTGCCAACTTTGTCACTCTTATCTACGGCACCTGGTGGATAGCCGGTGATTTTTCCCTAAAGTTCTAATAAATGAATTACTAATACTTTGTTTTCGTATAACGTACAATATTTTTTTCCATGCCATCATATCTGAGAGTGCAAGCAGTGCCTTTGAAAATTACTCCTGTTATCTTACAGGAGTTTATTCCACTTGCCTTTTGGAGCAACAAATCGCCACCACATAAACGAAAAACCATTGCTAATACAGTACTAGATAATATACCCAGTTCCATGGATACTGCTTTTAAATAACAATATCGATATGGCTTGAATGTTGGAAAACTGAAATTTCTAAATAAATTCCCTAAACGTCTTCTGATTTCTTAGGAGAGGGTTCTTGGTTTTTAATTTCTTCATAAACTTGACCGAAATTTAATTTCGAAGATGCTTTAGATTGGTCAAAATCTTCATCTTACATCACATGATTGAATGAGTGGCAAGCATAGAATGATGAGAATGACAGTGAAGGAGTTAAGTACTGATTTGAATGAATCAAGAGAATGTGAAAATCCCTACAAACATGTTCTGGAAATCCTCAAAAGAAGCAGAGAAATCTGCGAAAACAGCTGAAATTAACTAAATATTTTATTGGGTGTACTTGTATATATTAAATTGAAACCTGTCAGTCAGTACCAACTATATTCAAATCTATTTATTATAGCTCAAAAATACAATACTATTTATTCGATAGTTCATCTCTAAAAGTACGAAATGTTACGTTACTGAACGAATAATTTTTATTCCACGAGCTGTTGAACTTTTTATGTTTTCTACACATTTTACCCGGTAGGTGATGCTTTTTTTAAACCTCACATAGAAATTGAAATAAGTTTATTTGCTTACTCTAAAGTTTTCGGGCATAATTTATTTAAATATCGCTTTTCATATAATAATCGAGACTCTACAAATACTTCTTTTACTTATTGTTCAAGTTTCATACTTTTTTTATGTATGAATAACACAGTTTAGATTGTGTGTTGTTAAAATGCGTGAGTCACTTTGTTGCAGGAATTATTTTTTTCTTTCTCTAGAACTATGAACAGGTACCATCCTATTGTAAATAAAAATAATGGTTTATGGTTTCAATAATGATTTAAGAAAATTATCGAAAGTGCATATTATAAGAAGGCAAACTGTACAGCTACAACATCTCAGAGGTTTATCACTATCCATTACTTTGTCACTAAGCAAATAAAGAGTAAAAGTAATGCTACAATTTATCACTAAGCAACTAAAGAGTAAAAGTAATGCTATCAATGTGTTTATTAGACAGTATATTAGGATACCACGCTGTTTATTTAAATATGCCCTATCTTACTCGACAAATTATGTAGTTAAAGTACCTTATTATATTTTCGTCGGCGTATATTCAAGAAACTGAACTTACTGCCTAGTTATTGTTACCAATTTTTTAATCAGGCAGTATGTTAGGAAACTGTTGTATATTTTAATGTGCTCGAGCTTATAATTTAGGACTACAAAATTTTGTTTAAGTACTTTAGGATTTTCCTTATGCTATGGCGTATCCGGCACCTGTTTCAGGTGATACAATGAAGAAGCAAGTGTTTTTTGATTAAATAATTTATTTAGACCTTGCAGCTATATACACATTTCTATTTACAAACAATTCAATTACAGTTCACAATTATGTCATACAATAGACGTAGGCCTGAGTAGAGGCGTACACTTTAATGCTGCCGAAAGGATTTAGAACCGACTAAAGAAAACATTTCGTGGTAGCTTTGCGATAGTAGTTCTCGGTAGGAAATTATGAAACTAGCATGCTCAATTAGGCAAGGGTGTTTGAAGCTGCAAATTGATATCTTGAAAGAAGATAAAAATAAAGTAAGGATTCCTAGGAGGAATATAACTGTGATCAATCCTGAAGATGAATCGCATTAGGAAAAATAAAACCCATCGCACAGGATATAGCTAACAATCTCGATAAGAGATTGATCCCAAGTTGGTATTTTCACTAAGAAAACTCTCTGATGGAGAGACTAGCTAAGAAGACCTCCGAATTAGCTGGCTGCTAGCTAACTAACTCCATCTTGTTAAAAATCTCATATCATCTTTTTTTAGGACAGGGTCCTCTAAGAGAGGGAGACTCACCCACAATTTCTTGACTGGATCATCTGGCAATGATCCCACCTTCAACCAACTTGATTGGTTTGGGCTAGACAGTCACCGGCTGCAAACACGGGAGTTTCCGGAATTTCGTGTCGGCGAAAGATCTAACGTCGTGGTGACCCCTTTGAAGATGCGCGTCACTTCTTGGTTGTCTACCTTTCGAGGCCAGACCCCAAGGGCTGACCATCTCAGCTAACTCAAGGGTTCTAATCCCATTTAGGACGACATTGTTTAGGCACTCAAATTCCTTTTTTTTTTCTTATTTCGCCTCATAGGTTAGGGTTTTTTTTTTTCTCGGCTCTTGAAAAATGCGAAGTTTTAACGATCCCTTTTCCGAGCCTGCCGAGTCACGGGGGTTCCATAGGGTGGGTCAAAGTTTCGTCGCAATGAATTTCGAGTGATGGTCCGGAGGTCCATGGTTACGTTTTTTGCCTCTCTAAATTTCCTGCTTCTCTCTTTCTGTCCCCATCGGCTTCCCGCCCTGTTTGGTGCAACGAGCAAAATTACCTCTCTTGTTTTTTTCTCATTTTGCTCGCGTGGTTCGCTCCACCCTCATTAATTCCAGTGTCAGGAGGTCCGCTAAGAGTTCAGTAGTATTTCAAATTCCCTCCTCTTAGCAGCGCCCGTCTTCAGCGTTCGCTCGTGGATTGCGCCTGCCGCGTGACGAGTGCAGGCCGGGTACTTTGGCGGGCCTAGTGCAAGGTGGAGTAGCCCAATACTCGCGATCTGCCCGCCGCCGCCGGGATCAGCCTGGAGGGCCTCACGGCCGTATGGGCCCGGTTTGGAGCATGGTTGTCTGCCTGGGCGCTCGGCCGTCTGCCCTGTTGTTCCGCTACCTGTAGGACATAAAAGTCTAGCCATCGTGGTGCCGGGGTAGCAGCTCCTTTGTCTCCACATAAACGAAGTCCAATTCTCAAACTCTTTTGAGATACAAAGTCTTTCTGAGGGAGGCACGCCGTTACAATGCCTATGCTCAAGAATTGGGCAAAATATTTCATTACGATACTGAGTTTTAACATTAACTACATGTATCAAATGTGGACACTAATGAGGTATAGACTGAACGTACTACCTTTTCTGAAAAGAGAAATCATAATTAAAGTCAAATGTTAGCAGTAATCGAGGTTGCTACTCTATTAGAAAAGACATAAGTTTTTGTCTAACATGTATTCATACAATAAATTTGAATCTTTGTCTAACATTTATCCATACAATAAATTTGAATCTGTGTCTAACATCTATCCATATAATAAATTTGAATCTGTGTCTAACATTTATCCATACAATAAATTTTAATCTTTGTCTAACATTTATCCATACAGTAAATTTGAATCCCTGTCTAACATTTATCCATACAATAAATTTGAATCTTTATCTAACATGTATCCATACAATAAATTTGAATCTTTGTCTAACATTTATCCATACAATAAATTTGAATCTTTGTCTAACATTTATCCATACAATAAATTTGAATCTCTGTCTAACATTTATCCATACAATAAATTTGAATCTTTGTCTAACATGTATCCATACAATGAATTTGAATCTTTGTCTAACATGTATCCATACAATGAACTTGAATCTTTCTCTAATCCATCGCAAACTATTATTCAATCTACAACAAATCTATTATTTAATCTACTACAAAATATATCTGCAACTGATGCAACTGATGAATTTCAATTCGAAACATGAACAAGAATGTCCATCTTTAATTGATCATAACTCAATTAGAAGTGTTTGTATCTAATCATCACTACACAAATTCATTTGTAGAGGATTAAACTTGAAATTCAGTTCGAAATGCTAGTTAAACTAAAACAAAAGAAGTTCACAATAAATAAAACTCAAATTTAATGCATTTGTAAGAAGTAAAATACAGAAACAATTCTATTACAATACTAGATTTTACTTTCAGCTAATCTAATGCCGTTCACTGTTACTTGATTATCCACAAAATCTTTTCTGCTATCGATGAAGCAAATGCTAAATATTTATAAGACTGATTACACTAGATCTCTACCTTCATGGAATTCCTCAACAATGTAAATTCCAGGGAAATTCTTCTGCGCAGTAACACAAATTCTATAACTAATAAGCACAATCGAATATCTACAGAAATCACTTAATTTTAGATAATCAATTAATACAAATCTTATCACATTGTACGCGTAGAAAAAGTAGTGCAGCAGAATGAGTTTAGGATACCTTTTCTCAATGAATAATACACGAATATCTCTTAAAGTACCAACATAATTTCAACTTATTAATGGTCTAATCCCTAGATGGACAAATATTTTCAGCCACGGGCAAATAATTGAAGAAAATAAGTTTGGCGGGGCAAGATAAATTTTTCTAAAATTTTAAAAACAATATACAAGTACTTAACGGTTTAAATACTTTAATGAGATGAATGAAATTGGCATTTCATTTTTAAAAGTTCCTTATACTGAGGTTCGAAGTGAGATGCACTGATTTTAAGGAACGATGCTAAATGCTCATCTGTCAGTCTACTTCTCAAATTATTTTTTCTAATGTTTAAAGTTGAAAACACTTGTTCACATATAAAAAGCAAATATACCGCTGATCTTCTGGGCGTGAGATAATCAATTTGGGATATAATATTTAAGCAACGTAGAAAAGGAGATGAATATATAACGTATAAATAAGGGATATATAATGTATACATTTTAAAAACAATATACAAGTACTCAACGGTTTAAATACGTTAATGATATGAATGAAATTGCGATTTCAATTTTAAAAGCTCCTTATACTGAGGTTCAAAGTGAGATGTACCGATTTTAAGGAACGATGCTAAATGCTTATCTGTCAATCTACTTCTCAAATTATTTTTTCAAAAGTTAAAAGTTGAAAACACTTGTTCACATATAAGAAGCAAATATACCGCTGATCTTCTGGGCGTGAGATAATAAATTTGGGATATAATATTTAAGCAACGTAGAAAAGGAGATGAATATATAACGTATAAATAAGGGATATATAATGTATAAATTTTAAAAACAATATACAAGTACTCAACGGTTTTAATACGTTAAGGAGATAAATGAAATTGCGGTTTCATTTTTAAAAGTTCCTTATATTGAGGTTCAAAGTGAGATGTACGTATTTTAAGGAACGATGCTAAATGCTCATCTGTCAGTCTACTTCTCAAATTATTTTTTCTAATGTTTAAAGTTGAAAACACTTGTTCACATATAAAAAGCAAATATACCGCTGATCTTCTGGGCGTGAGATAATCAATTTGGGATATAATATTTAAGCAACGTAGAAAAGGAGATGAATATATAACGTATAAATAAGGGATATATAATGTATACATTTTAAAAACAATATACAAGTACTCAACGGTTTAAATACGTTAATGATATGAATGAAATTGCGATTTCAATTTTAAAAGCTCCTTATACTGAGGTTCAAAGTGAGATGTACCGATTTTAAGGAACGATGCTAAATGCTTATCTGTCAATCTACTTCTCAAATTATTTTTTCAAAAGTTAAAAGTTGAAAACACTTGTTCACATATAAGAAGCAAATATACCGCTGATCTTCTGGGCGTGAGATAATAAATTTGGGATATAATATTTAAGCAACGTAGAAAAGGAGATGAATATATAACGTATAAATAAGGGATATATAATGTATAAATTTTAAAAACAATATACAAGTACTCAACGGTTTTAATACGTTAAGGAGATAAATGAAATTGCGGTTTCATTTTTAAAAGTTCCTTATATTGAGGTTCAAAGTGAGATGTACGTATTTTAAGGAACGATGCTAAATGCTCATCTGTCAGTCTACTTCTCAAATTATTTTTTCTAATGTTTAAAGTTGAAAACACTTGTTCACATATAAAAAGCAAATATACCGCTGATCTTCTGGGCGTGAGATAATCAATTTGGGATATAATATTTAAGCAACGTAGAAAAGGAGATGAATATATAACGTATAAATAAGGGATATATAATGTATACATTTTAAAAACAATATACAAGTACTCAACGGTTTAAATACGTTAATGATATGAATGAAATTGCGATTTCAATTTTTAAAAGCTCCTTATACTGAGGTTCAAAGTGAGATGTACCGATTTTAAGGAACGATGCTAAATGCTTATCTGTCAATCTACTTCTCAAATTATTTTTTCAAAAGTTAAAAGTTGAAAACACTTGTTCACATATAAGAAGCAAATATACCGCTGATCTTCTGGGCGTGAGATAATAAATTTGGGATATAATATTTAAGCAACGTAGAAAAGGAGATGAATATATAACGTATAAATAAGGGATATATAATGTATAAATTTTAAAAACAATATACAAGTACTCAACGGTTTTAATACGTTAAGGAGATAAATGAAATTGCGGTTTCATTTTTAAAAGTTCCTTATATTGAGGTTCAAAGTGAGATGTACGTATTTTAAGGAACGATGCTAAATGCTCATCTGTCAGTCTACTTCTCAAATTATTTTTTCTAATGTTTAAAGTTGAAAACACTTGTTCACATATAAAAAGCAAATATACCGCTGATCTTCTGGGCGTGAGATAATCAATTTGGGATATAATATTTAAGCAAACGTAGAAAAGGAGATGAATATATAACGTATAAATAAGGGATATATAATGTATACATTTTAAAAACAATATACAAGTACTCAACGGTTTAAATACGTTAATGATATGAATGAAATTGCGATTTCAATTTTAAAAGCTCCTTATACTGAGGTTCAAAGTGAGATGTACCGATTTTAAGGAACGATGCTAAATGCTTATCTGTCAATCTACTTCTCAAATTATATTTTTTCAAAAGTTAAAAGTTGAAAACACTTGTTCACATATAAGAAGCAAATATACCGCTGATCTTCTGGGCGTGAGATAATAAATTTGGGATATAATATTTAAGCAACGTAGAAAAGGAGATGAATATATAACGTATAAATAAGGGATATATAATGTATAAATTTTAAAAACAATATACAAGTACTCAACGGTTTTAATACGTTAAGGAGATAAATGAAATTGCGGTTTCATTTTTAAAAGTTCCTTATATTGAGGTTCAAAGTGAGATGTACGTATTTTAAGGAACGATGCTAAATTCTCATCTGTCAGTCTACTTCTGAAATTATTCTTTCTAAGGTTGAAAGTTGAAAACACTTGTTCACATATAAGAAGCAAATATACCGCTGATCTTCTGGGCGTGAGATAATCAATTTGGGATATAATATTTAAGCAACGTAGAAAAGGAGATGAATATATAACGTATAAATAAGGGATATATAATGTATAAATTTTAAAAACAATATACAAGTACTCAACGGTTTTAATACGTTAAGGAGATAAATGAAATTGCGGTTTCATTTTTAAAAGTTCCTTATATTGAGGTTCAAAGTGAGATGTACGTATTTTAAGGAACGATGCTAAATTCTCATCTGTCAGTCTACTTCTCAAATTATTCTTTCTAAGGTTGAAAGTTGAAAACACTTGTTCACATATAAGAAGCAAATATACCGCTGATCTTCTGGGCGTGAGATAATCAATTTGGGATATAATATTTAAGCAACGTAGAAAAGGAGATGAATATATAACGTATAAATAAGGGATATATAATGTATAAATTTTAAAAACAATATACAAGTACTCAACGGTTTAAATACGTTAATGATATGAATGAAATTGCGATTTCAATTTTAAAAGCTCCTTATACTGAGGTTCAAAGTGAGATGTACCGATTTTAAGGAACGATGCTAAATGCTTATCTGTCAATCTACTTCTCAAATTATTTTTTCAAAAGTTAAAAGTTGAAAACACTTGTTCACATATAAGAAGCAAATATACCGCTGATCTTCTGGGCGTGAGATAATAAATTTGGGATATAATATTTAAGCAACGTAGAAAAGGAGATGAATATATAACGTATAAATAAGGGATATATAATGTATAAATTTTAAAAACAATATACAAGTACTCAACGGTTTTAATACGTTAAGGAGATAAATGAAATTGCGGTTTCATTTTTAAAAGTTCCTTATATTGAGGTTCAAAGTGAGATGTACGTATTTTAAGGAACGATGCTAAATTCTCATCTGTCAGTCTACTTCTGAAATTATTCTTTCTAAGGTTGAAAGTTGAAAACACTTGTTCACATATAAGAAGCAAATATACCGCTGATCTTCTGGGCGTGAGATAATAAATTTGGGATATAATATTTACGCAAAGTAGAAAAGGAGATGAATATATAATATATAAATAATGGATATATAATGTATAAATTTTAAAAAAAATATACAAGTACTCAACGGTTTAAATACGTTAATGATATGAATGAAATTGCGATTTCAATTTTAAAAGTTCCTTATACTGAGGTTCGAAGTGAGATGTACTGATTTTAAGGAACGATGCTAAATGCTCATCTGTCAGTCTACTTCTGAAATTATTCTTTCTAAGGTTCAAAGTTGAAAACATTTGTTCACATATAAGAAGCAAATATACCGCTGATCTTCTGGGCGTGAGATAATAAATTTGGGATATAATGTTTAAGCAAAGTAGAAAAGGAGATGGATATATAATGTATAAATATATATTTCTTTTAATTACTCAACGGCAACTTAAAATTATGCGGCCGGATAAAACCTTGCGGATTTAAAACTTGTCTAATCACATGTCAACCTAAACTAAAATAAATCGGTTAGAAGGTTTTTGCTATCACAATAGAAATTAGAGGAATCCCGATGAGTAAAAGGAACCCCCTGTATAATAATTGCCTAAGTTATCTGTCCATCCATCTTCAGATTTATGATACGGTTAGACCTGGACTGGATAGAGTCATCCATATTGGATTTTTGATGAGTTCTGGTTAGCAAAATTCAAAGCGAGTAAAGTTTATCTTCTCCTAAACTATCCACCCGATTCTAAAATAAATGGGTATAAATATGCTTCATATCAGGGAAAAATACTGTCGTCTTTAAAACGTTTGAAATCCACCCCTTCACCCCTTTTCGATCATTTAATGCCATTATTTCAAGCCCTATTTTACCGGGTTAAGAGAAGGCGATTAAACTTATCAATATTTCACATAATTAGAATAATAATAAAAATAACATTTTTTTCTAATATTATGACGTCATTTCATTAACCATCTCATTTAATCATTTCTTATTTTAAATTATTTAAATATCGTCTGCATTATTTTCATACTTTTTATCACTGAACTTAGATATTACGTAAATAATTTTCTTTTATATTTGGATTAAATAATAGATTAGGTAAATATGTGATCATTTTAAATTTAATCATCGATTTTTTTTTGTTACAATGAAAATTTTATCACCGGTATAAACAACAAATTCTATCTACCCCCAGGAAATGATAGTTTCATTTCTTTACTTCCATTAATTACTGTGGCTGGTTGGTTTGGTTGGGAGAGCTACGGCCTACTGTTTTGCACACGAGGGCTAATGAGACCGGGACCTACAGTTTAAAGCCGATTCCGAACGGTTACAAACATCCATGTCAGCAGCGGGATTCGAACCCGCGAACTCCGGTTCTGAAGAGCAGTGCTCTACCATTCGGCCATCGTTCGACCATTAATTATTGTGGCAAAAAATTGGGAAGAACTTAACGATAATTTCAAAGTAGCTAAGAAAACTTTGAGTTATCTTTCTAAATGAATGCAACGTGATTCAGAGGAGTATGAAGATAATCAAATTATTTAACGTGTACCAGATAATTCTCAGCCCAAAAAGAAATAACTTTTTTTACCTGCCTCATAGGGTACTTTACAATTCTGAAAAATTAAAGATTTTATTTATCCCGTCATATGACAGGCTATATGCTAGTTTAAGATGAAAAATTATAAAGTAATTTATTATTCAACGAGTTAGCCGCTTTCATGTAACTGAGAAATATTAACACTAAAACGCCTGGAATGTATGCATTGTTCATGCGTCAAATTTTTTATTACTTTAAAAAAATTACCATACCAAATTACCAAAATTCAAAGCTTGTTCGAAAACTTTCGAAATCCACCCCTTCTCCCATTTTCGATCGTTTAAAGCCATTATTTCAAGGCCTGTTTTACGCGGTTAACAGCAGGCGATTAAATTCATCAATTTATCACATTATAAGTAGATTAAAATAAAAATATTTTCTAGCATTATGACGTCATTCCTTTAACCATCTAATTTCATCATTTCTAATTTTAAATTATTTAAATATTGTCTGCATTATTTTCATACGTTTTATCACTGAACTTAGATATGACATATATAATTTTCTTTTATATTTGGCTTAAATAATAGATTAGGTACATATGCAATAGTTTTAAATTTAATCATCGATTATTATTTTTGCAATGAAAATTGAATCACCGTTATTAGCAATTAATTCTGTCTATCACCAAGGTGTGGTGGAAATGATAATTTCATTCCTTTACTTCCATTAATAAGTTTATCACATAATAAATAGGTAAAAATAACAATTTTTTTCTAGGATTACGACGTCATTCCTTTAATCCTCTCATTTAATCATTTCTTATTTTAAATGTTAAATATCGTCTGCATTATTTTCATACGTTTTATCACTGAACTTAGATATTAAGTAAATAATTTTCTTTTATATTTGGCTTAAATAATAGATTAGGTACATATGTGATAGTTTTAAATTTAATCATCGATTATTTTTTGTTCCAATGAAAATTTTATCACCGGTATTAACAACAAATTCTTTTTATAAAAGTCTAGGAGTCTATTTCACGGACTAATAAATATCCAGCTTTTAAGTTATATATCTTTAAAAATTAAGAAGTTTGTTCATTTGTTTTTTATACATAACATCGTTTGTTTGTTTTTATACAAAATTTCCTTTAATCTGTCTCTCTTCATCATCAAGCTGATACGATAGCTAATATTAATAGTATGGGTAAGGCAGGAAAGGTGAGACAGGTGTTAGTGTGTTGGGTTTGCATAATGACACATTTTTGTACGAGGAGCAAAGAGAGATGGAGCTCAATACAATTGAAGAACAGTCAACTCAATGGTGCCTGTAATAATAGTGATTCTTTATGATTACGTATTTTTTTCATGAACTTCTAGTGAAACGTCTTATTTAGCTGCTACCCAGTGTTATAGAAAATATCTCACCTTTTATGATTCTAGAGTCCGGCGTCAGTAAAAGTTCATTTTTAACTCGGCAAATTTCATGACTCTTTATGGCGATATCCCTTATTACCTATTACTCTATAATAAAGCGACAACCGGTTGTCGCAAACAAACGGAACAGCAAAAAATATATCTAAATTGTACTGGCCAGTACAATTTAGATATATTGTTTGTTGTTCCGTTTGTTTGAAATTTTGTATACGAGTTTGCCCTCATTAAGAGTGTTTTATGGATACGCCACAGTGTCTGGTTATTTTTTACGGTATACTGCATCGAAATGTCCGAAATCAAAGTCCATTTCTCCAACGTTCAAAAATATCAAACTAAAAACGTTCCCACAAGGTCTGTCCAAAAAGGTAATGAGAAAAACTACATAAATTAAATAATCGTATTAACAAAGTTAAACAGTTAATAATCTTCAAATTATATGCCTTGGGTAGCAATACAATGAATCCTGTGTTGCTGTCAGTGGTTGTAGCATTGATTATATTCATTTTGAGGCCTCGAAGTCTTGTGGTTAAGCCTCTTTGGATATTTTGAAATGTGCCAAAAAGGCTTTCTTCAACACACTTTTTAAGCCATGAAAAAACGGCACAGAACACCAGGTCGAGACTATAGAGAATGAGGAAGAACAGGGATATGTTTGTTCTTGGGTTACATATTCAGTCACAACCCACACCGTGTGGGGCTGAGAATTGTAGTGGTTGACAATTCTACTTCAAGCGATCTCTGATTGGACGCTGTTTAAACCTTTCCTCATCAGCTTAAGCACATGCAAGCAAAACTGTGCATTCCCAATTGAAAACTGTGCAATTGAATGTAAAATTATTCAATGGTCCATGCTCAGAACTTTTCTTATTGGTTTGATGTTTTCATTCGTTGTTATAGTCGATAATCGTTTTACGTTCGGATCCTCATCAATGTTCTTGTGGCTGTTGAGCCCCTTGGAGACTTGCGATTGGGGCAAACCCACATCTTTCTAAGTCTTCTTAAACGTTTTAAAGGTTTTATTACCACTTTTTTTTTTTAATTTAACAGGAAACTTGCACAGTGTAGCTCAATACATTGTTGATCTTAAGCCTAACGAACTCACATTAGATCCTTTTTAGGCCACTGGACATGTCCTGTATGTTACGTACAGTTTTCTGACTGTTGTAATACTCCAATATAAATTTCTCAGCCACTTGGTAATTTGCGAGAACAAAAAAATTTCTCATAACTTCTGTAACATACCTCTTAAAACCACCCAACGAGGATAAATAGACGAGGGCTGTTTAATAAGTAATAAGAGTGAAATTATAAAAAATGCAGAATACCTTTAATAGTCAGCATATACATGGTGTTTTTCAAAATAAATAACTTAATTCATTTATCCCAACGTTCTGTCCATTTCTTAAAAAACATGTAAAAGTCTGTTTTTTGAGAGTTTTTCAAAACCGCCTCAGCAGCATTTACACATTCTTTGTCGCTTGCAAAATGTTTGCTTCGTAATGATTTCTTAAGTTGAGAAAACAGTCAGAAATAGCAAGGAGAGAGATCAGCACTATATGGAAGGTATTGTAAAATTTCTACGTTGTTCTGCTGCAAAACAACCTGTACGGAACGAGCAATATGTAGTCGGGCATTGTCATGGTGCAATAGGAAGCCATTTCAGAGCAATGGACGTTTTCTTGTATCATTTTTCGTAGGACATTCGCATAGTATGAGCTATTTACTGTATTACCAGTTTTTACAGCATGATGATACACAATTCCTTCATAATAACAAAAAATTAGGGCCATAAGTTTACCAGCCGATTTCACAGTTTTTGCTTTTTTGGGAGTAGGCGAAGTCGGTGGATTCCATTCACTGCTTTGTTGTTTCATGGTTGGGTTATAGTGATACAAACAAGCTTTGTCTTCTGTGATGATGCTTTTAAAGAAACTGTCGCCTTCTTGTACTAGTCTTTCTCTCCATTCTGTGTCACATCCACTCGATGTTGATTTACTCAGATGTGAAAAATTTCGGAATCCATCACGCGCAAACACGTTTCAGTTGTAAATGTTCTGCCATGGATAAGTGAACACTTCCTACAGAAATAATCAAAAAAGCATGCAACTGACGTACTGTAATTCTGCTGTCTTTCTTGATGATAATCGCAGTTGTGTTAATCATTGCCTCTGCGATGGACGTTGTGAAGCCTTCAATATTCTCAAATGAGAGGTAACGTAAAGAATGGATCACAGTCAAAGATAAAACTGGAAATTTACTTTTATTTTTGATTAACTACGGCTATTTACAAAGGAAGGTTAATTCCCAAATCATGTTGAACTGCATAGGATGGTTGCCGGTAGAACTTCCTCACAACGATCACAGTCGAAAGAAAAACGAGATTTGATAATCTCTTACAAGTGGGAAGGCTTTCAAGGGTGCAATCAAACCCAATTTATCCCCCGTTCGGTATCCGAGACTCTGCCGCTCCCTATATGAGCGGACTTTACGAATCTCCCGAATTAGCAAGCTGGCTCTGGTAAAAAAGGCGAAAGCCTCCACGAGGTCAACACACCTACGAAATAAATGACGAAAAGCCCTGAGTCGCAAAATTGTATTCTTTTTATACCTGGGGGGGGGTCAATTACGGTCCCGCGAACCGTTTTTGGGGTCAGTTAAGATCCCAGTTACTTGGGAACTCCAGCTAAAGTTACAGTTATATTTTTTAGCTGAATTCTCATTCGTTGGCTGTCCCTTCACGGAATTTCCAAGCATACATTAACGAGATCCATCAGGAGCATATTCGTCTATTCAGTCCGATTGTCAAGATCCCAGACTCTGCGACGCCACGCTATTGTACTCCGTACACAGGTGTACTCCGATCAGCTATTTTGGCCCGTGCTCGGACAAAGGGGAGTCTTCACAACGTTGAAAGTCATCCCTGACGTTCAATATCTTTCACATTTTGCCTTCCTTCCTTAAAAGCTTTATGCCAGCTAAAAATACTTTTCCTGGACATTGCTTCCTCGTCGAAAGTTTCATGTATCCTGTTTAAAGTCTACGAACCTGATTTCTGCAGACGAACACAAAATTTAATCGCATAACATTGTTCCGTCGAAGCTTACATTTCAACAACTGTCCGCGTGTAGCAGACGCCCGCAGGCACGCTTCAGATCAATCACTTGATACTCAGGAACATGAAACTGTACAAGCAATCTGTGAGAGTGCAGCTATGTTTGACATAAGGTTTGCGAAACTGATTTTCTCGCCGCACTCGCACGTTGTGGGTTGAATGGCCAAGTTTTTTTCGCGACTCCAGGAAGCGTGTGGTGTGGCCAGAGAAAACGATTGCACTTAAACTTCACCAAGTTTTGGAGAGTTGTGATTAGCCTCCAGGAGGCAATGCAGGACCATCCTTGAAGTCCCGGTCTTTCTGGGCAGAGCCGGGGAAGGACGAATTGTGCGAAGGACTATTGAACAATGAAAGCATCAGCACAGGATAATGGAAAAAGTATAGGGTTGCCTGAGTAGAAAGAAGGAAGGAAAAGAATTCATCGTTCTCTTGGACTTTGGCAATTTTTCTTTCAGGCATAGCATGTGGAGTGCTTCTTTTAATTTTTAATTTTTAAAAAATATTTTTAAGCATATTTCCTTGTCTTTTGTTCTATATTTGAATGTTGTAATATAGATCAGTGACATTTTACTATAATTAAACACGACATAAAGTAAACTTGGGTTATTAATGGCTTTGAAATAACAACAGCAATGTACTGCACCACAGCACAATCTATAGGTAGCTTTTGCTAATACAGACAATAAACTTTTTTATGACACAAAAATTACAATTCCGATGAGTAGTTTAGCTGCAGTAAAATTAGTCTTATTACTTATTGAACAACTTACGTATATAGCGTATTCTTACAAAAGACTGGGGTCTCGGGTTATCTTTCTATTTGTTTTTAATATGAATTTAGATAACAACTTACTTTTAAAAACAATTCCCGAAAATCAGGCATTTATACATATTTTCAAAACAAATTTCAATTTGCAAATTTTTCTGAATATTTTATCCTAGTTTTATGTAGGCAGGGATGTTTTATCATCCTAAACAAGTTTTAGAAGTTTAAAATCAAATTTTCCTTTCATAAAAGCACAAAACTTCAAACATTCCCCATTGACTTTTTGGTTATTATTAAATCTAAACGGGAATATTTTAGTCAAACACCTAGAGAACTATTTCTTGTTTCTCGAATATGCAGTTTCCTCTAAGAATTTTCAGTTGCTCCGAGACAGTAGTACACCTTCATGAAGATATTCTTAATTTTATCTCGATTGCATTGAAATAATACTTTATGAGAAAGGAATCGTGATAGATAAATTGGGAATTATTGCACTAACTTCCTCATAAAGGAGAAAAATTCGTTTCAATTGCATTAAAGACGTGCAAAAGTTTTATTGGATATTGAAAAACTTAATATAATCATTTTGTAAATTTAATAAACGCTTGCGTGAAGGTATTTTCTCTTCCTAGCACACGCTACATAAAAATATGGCTTGCTTTTAAGACATCATACAGTTTGGAATATTGATATTTGCAAGAAAGGCCGGGGCTAGTTATAACACTGGGTAAACTGTCAAAAACAAATTAGAATTTATCTATCAGTAAGAACCCCTCTTCATCTACTAGGTGATAACAATAATTCTTATGGTATATAATTGGTATATAATTCGTACGATATATATAAACTATAAATTTAATTTAATTTTACCTCGATTGCATTGAAATAATATTTTATGAGAAAAGAATCGTGATAGATAAATTGAGGATTATTGCACTTAACTTCCTCATAAAGGGGAAAAATTCGTTTCAATTGCATTAAAGAAGTGCAAAAGTTTTATTGGATATTGAAAAACTTAATATAATCATTTTATAAATTTAATAAATGCTGGCGTGAAGGTATTTTCCCGTAAAATTTGAAATGTACCTTCCTAGCACATGGTACATACAAAATATGGCTTGCTTTTAAGACATCATGCAGTTTGGAATATTTATATTTGCAAGAGAGACCGGGGCTAGTTATTAAGTTGGGTAAATTGTAAAATTGTTGGGTAATTTGTTAAAATCTAATTAGAATTTATCTACCAGTATATCAACTAGGTGATAACAATAATTCTTATGGTATATAATTGGTATATAATTCATACGATATATATGGATTATAAATATCGTATAATCGTAATATAATCGTATATCTTATAATCGTAATGACGTAAATATCGTATAAATATCGTTACCGTATATAATTAAACGGTTTTGGGAAACTTTCAGTCTTTAGCAAGGAGATATCTCATGTTAACTTAATTTTATAACATTTACAAACCTTCTTCATTGTTTTACTTTTTTTTATTTGTCGAAACACTTAGAGATATATGCAAACCATTTGAAAGCTTATCTCAATTGCATTGAAATAATATTTTATGAGAAAGGAATCGTAGTAGATAAATTGAGGATTATTGAATTTAACTTCGTCATAAAGAAGAAAAATTCGTTTCAATTGCATTAAAGACGTGCAAAAGTTTTACTGGATATTGAAAAACTTAATATAATTATTTTATAAATTTAATAAACACTTACGTGAAGGTATTTTCTCTTCCTAGCACACGCTACATACAAAATACAGTGATCCCTCGTTTTTCGCGATTAATGGGGGACCAGAACCTTCAGCGAATGATGAAAACCGAGAAGTAGAATTTGTCCCTAGGAATTTTCGTGTGTGCGGGTGTACGAATCCCCTATATAATAATAAGTTATCTGTACGTCTGTGCTTGATTTTATGAAGCGGTTGGACCTGGAATGGAAAGAGGCATCCATAGTTAGCAAAATTCAAAGAGAGTAATGTTTATCTTCTCCTAAACTATCAATCCGATTCTAAAATAAATTGGTATAAATATGCTTCATATCACAGCGAAAAATACTGCCTTCTTTAAAACGTTCGAAATCAACCCCTTCCCCTCTTTTGGAGCTTTTAATGCTATTATTTCAACTCCTATTTTCCCCGGTTAAGAGCAGGCGATTCAATTTATCAATTTATCCCATAATAAATAGGTAAAAATAACAGTTTTCTATCATTATGACGTCATTCCTTTAACCATCTCATTGAACCATTTCTTATTTTAAATTATTTAAATTATGTCTTATTTTCTCACGTTTTATCATTGAACTTAGATATGACGTCAATAGTTTTCTTTTATACGTCGCTTAAATAATAGATTAGGTACATATGTGATCATTTTAAATTGAATCATCGATTATTTTTTGTTTCAAGATAATTCTCAGCCAAAAAACAAACCATTTTTTTTACCTGCCTCATAGCGTACTTTACAATTTTGGAAAATTAAAAATTTTACTGATCCCGTCATTTGACGGGCTATATGCTAGTGTTTTAAATATGTAAACAGTATTTATACTCTACACATTTAAGACAAAAATTACTACAGTATACACAATTACTTAAACGTGTTCGTGCTAATTAATAAGGTTAATTACAAAACCTTATAGAGTGATAAACATTAATCAACATTGCTTTCTGAGAAATCTGAGGCAAAGTCTTGTGTTGGTGTCGGAGGAGAGGTTATTACTAGACTCGTAGAAGTTTTAGACTCACTCGGAGACTTCTTCTGGGGACACTGTGGTATCTCCAAGGGGCTTTAGCTTGGAGAGAAATAATGTGATAGGTTGTTGTTGTCTTTGTTTTCCTTTTCCTTCAAAATTCCCCTGTACAAGGATATAACCCCGTCAACGCGATTGCTGAACACGAACCATGTTGTCGTCAATGTCTTGTGCAAATTGTTGCCATGTTGTACAATTGTTGCAGATTCTCCTGGGTAAGGCCACGCTTTTCAGTTCGTTCTTCTTCTTCCTCTTCCTTCTCTTCCTCGCTTGAGGACTTTGTCATCTCAAGAGCCCGTGGTATATACTCTGAGTTAACTCATCTCTTTGTTTGACATGCAGAGATCATTCTCTCCCGCGCTTCAGCATGAAACATCTCTCTTTTCTTCAGTGGGACTGCCGACATGGCTGTATTTCTTTATTTTTAATTTTTGATGAATATTTTGGGAAAACCCGCGAAGTGGCGAGGTAATACTGAATGGTTTCCTTTTAAGATATCATACAGTTTGGAATATCTATATTTGTTAGAGAGACCGGCTTTAGTTATTACATTGGGTAAACTGTTAAAATCAAATTAGAATTTATCTACCAGTAAGAACCACTTTATATCTACTAGGTGATAAAAATAATTCATATGGTATATAATTCGTATGATATATATGGATTATAAATCTTATGTCCAAAATTTTTCTGGAAACCTTCAGTCTTTAGCAAGAAGATATCTCATGTTAACTTAATTTTGTAACATTTACAAAAATTCTTCATTGTTTTATTTTTTATTTATATCGAAACACTTGAAGATATATGGAAACCATTTGAAAACTTAAAGTTTGCATAAAAGATATAAATACTTAAAATTTTATGCAACGTTATGATATTTTTTATGCATACAAGTATAAAATGAAAATATATAGAAACACGGAAGGATCCAGAAGTGGTAACTTTATACATTTCCGCTGGATTGGTTGCTTGGTTGATTAGAGTATAATGGCGCAAAATATGCTAGGCACATACTGCACCAAACAATTACAAAAATTAAAACACGTTAATCGCGCTATGGTTACTACGTAATCATTTTTACAAATGTGCTGATGATCATTATATTATGTATAAATCTATACATATACACACGCATATATATATTCATATATATACATATATATAAATACATACATATATATATATATATATATATATATATATATATATATATATATATATATATATATATATATATAATATATATATATATATATATATATATATATATATATATATATATATATATATATATATATATATATATATATATATATATATATATATATATATATACATATATATATATATATATATATATATATATATATGTGTGTGTGTGTGTGTGTGTGTATGTCAGGTCTAAAAAAGGGTAGTTTTAAATTACGTGAGTATTAAAAACGATTTTAAAAAGGGAACTCTTTTGTAATAATAAAATAAATGAAAAATACCCACGCTCGCGTAAGCTTTTCGGATCATCCGGTCAAGCGGAAGCATTTTTGAGCTATTTGATAAGCTTTCAAACAGATAAGACCAGTCAGCGCGTGGACATGGTACTTAGAACACGTATTCCACTCTTAGCTCCGCCACGAACAATGAAAATGGCGCAAGTTGCTCTCACAAAGAACTATGAGTTAATAAAATTATTATTATCAAGAAGACTTAACTCTGGATCACGACATTACACACACACACACACACACACACACACACACACATATATATATATATATATATATATATATATATATATATATATATATATATATATATATATATATATATATAGAGAGAGAGAGAGACAGAGAGAGAGAGAGAGAGAGAGAGAGAGTGAAAAAGAAAGAGAGATAAATATGTGTACATAAAATTAAAATTGTATATCACGAATTATTTTTATTTACTATTTTTTGGTCAACTTCCTC
>CM063497.1:100346988-100359488 GCA_032207245.1 Pardosa pseudoannulata | reverse complement strand
TAGATTTATTCTTAAAATATTCCATTTAGAATTGAAAAATTTGTTAAGCTTTACTGTAAGTAAGTATGATCATCTGAACCAAATTTAGCTGAATATTCAATACTTCTATTTCATGAAATCAAGAAATGTTACTAATAATGAAACACAAAAATAATTTTTTAATTTCATCTCTGAAAACAAAATAAAACAGTAAGCATATGATTCAATGCATATTTAGAGTCATTATTAAAATTTAAAATTAATATTATGGTGAGCAGTAATATTTTTGAAAGGAAAGTTGTTCTATTACATGAATATTCGAAGAATACGGTAGGAATTTCCGTCATATCCGTTTAAATTTTATTAAATATTTATCCCACAAAAAATAAAAACGAGTCAAAATTGATATGCTTTGAAATGCATCATTTGCTGATTCTGCATATGAAGATTTATTACCGATATTCAGTACGGAAAACTGTATATTTCTACAATTTTTCTCTGGAACGTTCATATATAAGTTTCATTTTTTAGTTTGAAATATATCCCTTAAAATAAAAATGAGAGTATTATATGGTTTGGTTTGGTTTGGTTTGGAGCGCTACGGTCTATTTTCGAGGGCTAATGAGACCGGGACCTACAGCTTAAAGCCGATTTTGAGCTGCTACAAACATCCATGCCTGCAGTGGGATTCGAACCCACAAACTCCGGTTCCGAAGAGCAGCGCTCTATCATTCGGCCATCGTTCTGCGACAGTATTATATGAATTTTCAGTGAGGGGAATTTGTGATTAAAAACATTGAGTATATATGACGCTAAAAATGTGTAATACCTAAGTAAAGTTACTTTTTTAAATTACGATTTTTAATATGTGCATTTTGTATGAATAAGATAAAATTTTCTGAACACTATTCTATAAATATATTTACTGCCTTTTTTATATTAAATTCATAAAATTGGTATTCCACGAAAAAAAGAATTATATGCGTAGTGATCCTTGAAACTCTATAGTTTGATGACTTCTGGCTTAAACGACATTTAAATAAATTAAAATATTTAGAGTAATGCTCATTATTAAAAGTCCTGTGTTCCTTCTACATACTTCATTTAAAAAATTTTTAGAAATTAGGAAATTCAAAATATAACTATCCTGAACTATTGCTTTTAAAAATGCATGTATACTATTGAAAACTTAAATTAATTTGTTAAGTAAACTAGAAATGGAGTTAAATAATTTTAGGAAGAAAGATTATAATTCGTTATATGTATAAACAATTTTAAATTAAATTTCTAATATAAGTAAATGCTTACAAAATCTTAGAACATCAAATCCCATAAAAAATTTAATCTACACTTTTAAACCTCGAAATACTTTTGCATTTTAGACGGATATTTTAAAAAATAACTGTTAGATATTTCCCAGTCAAGCCTTTGCAGCTCGACTTTAAGTGAAAATGATCAGAGGAACCAAATTTAGCTCAATTTTCAGTACTTTTATCTCTTCAAATTATGAAATGTAACTGATAATGAAAGAGGAAAATAATTTTTAATTTCATCTCTGAAAAGTAAATCAAACAGCAAGCATAGATTCGATGCATATTTAGAGTCATTATTAAAATTTTAAGATAATATTATGCTTAAAGATAATATTTTTGAAAAGAAAGTTCTTATATTACATGAATATTCTAGGAATTCCATATGCAATCCCGTTATACGGGTTTAAATTTTATTGATTATTTATTCCATATAAAATAAAAATAAGTCAAACTGATATGCTTTGAAACGCATTATCTGTTGATTCTGTATATGAAGGTTTATTAACAATATTGAGCACGGAAATCTATATATTTCTTCAATTTGTTATTTTTCTCTTAATATTTTCCTCTAATGTTCACATATGAGTTTCATTCTTGAGTTTGAAATATATAACCTCAAAATAAAAATGCCAGTATTATATGCATTTTCGGTGACAAGTATTGTGATTAAAAGCATTGAATATATATCGCTCAAAAAATGTGTAATACCAAAGTAAAGTTTTTTAAAATTGCGGTTTTTTAATATGTGCATTTTGCATGAATAAATATATGTGCATTTTGCATGAATAAAATAAAAGTTTCTGAACACTATTCTATAAATATATTTATACATCTTCTATATTAAATTCATAAAATTGGTAGCCCACGAAATAAGTATTACATACTTAGTGATCCTTGAAATTCTAGAGTTAGTTGACCTCTGCTTTAAAACACATTAAAAAAACTCAAATATTATGAGTAATGTTCATTTCTAAAATAATATTATTGGTGTTATTTCTACAGATTCTATTTCAACAATTTTTAGAAATTATGCTTTCAAACTCTAACTATCCTGAACTATTTCATTTAAAAATGCATGTATAATATTCTCATCTTATAATTAATTTGTTAAGTCAACTAGAAATGAAACTAAATATTTTTAGAAAGAAAAATTATAATTCCTTAGATATTTAAAAAAATTTAAATTAAATTTCTAATATAAAAGAATTTTTACAAAATCTAAGAACATCAAATCCCTTAAAGAATTAATTCAATCTACAATTTTAAACCCCGAAATAATTTTCCATTTTAGATGGATATTTTAAAAAATAATTCTTTCATATTTCATACTCAAGCATTTACAGATAAATTTATTCTGATAATATTCCATTTAGAATTGAAAAATTTGTTAAGCTTAACTTTAAGTGAATATGATCAGCTGAACAAAATTTAGCTGAATATTCAATACTTCTATATCTTCAAATTATGAAATGTAACTGATAATGAAACAAAAAAAAATTTTTTAATTTCATCTCTGAAAACTAAATAAAACAGTAAGCATAGATTCGATGCATATATGGAGTCATTATTAAAATTTTAAGTTTAGTTATGGTTAACAATAATATTGTAGAAATTAAAGTTGTTCTGTTGCATAAATATTCGAAGCATTCGGTATCCAATTTCGTTATACCTGTTTGAATT
The DNA here is from genome assembly GCA_032207245.1 of Pardosa pseudoannulata. Lineage (NCBI taxonomy): Eukaryota > Metazoa > Arthropoda > Arachnida > Araneae > Lycosidae > Pardosa > Pardosa pseudoannulata. Next base: position 100,356,516 of record CM063497.1, on the reverse strand, counting down.
TTATTGAAAATTTATCCCATATAAAATAAAAATAAGTCAAACTGATATACTTTGAAACGCATCATCTGTTGATTCTGTATATGAAGGTTTATTAACAATATTGAGCACGGAAATCTATATATTTCTTCAATTTGTTATTTTTCTCTTAATATTTTCCTCTAATGTTCATATATAAGTTTCATTCTTGAGTTTGAAATATATCCCTCAAAATAAAAATGGCAGTATTATATGCACTTCCGGTGACAGAAATTTGTAATTAAAGACATTGAATATATATGACACTAAAAATTTGTAATAATTAAGTTAATTTTTTTTCATTATGTTTATAATATGTGCATTTTCAATGAATAAAATAAACGTTTCTGAATACTATTCTATATATATATATATTTATTGCCTTTCTTATATTAAATTCGTAAAATTCGTAGCCCACTAAATAAAAATTGTATATGTAGTGGTCCTTGAAATTTTTCAGTTTGCCGACATCTGCTTTAAACCACATTTAAAAAGAACTGAAATATTATGAGTAATGTTCAAAGTTTAAATTCTATTTTCAGTGTTCTTTTTATTGATTCTATTTCAAAAGTTTTTTGGAAATTATACATTCAAACTCTAACTATCCTGAATTTTTTCTTTTAAACATGTTCGTATACTATTCTCAAATTAAAATTAACTTGTTAAGCCAACTATAAATGGCTCTAAATATTTTTAGAAAAAAGATTATTAATCCTCACAATTTAGAAAATTTTTTAAATTAAATTTCTAATATTAGAATGCTTACAAAATCTTAGAACACCAAATCCATTAAAGAATTATTTAATCTACAATTTTAAACCCCGAAATAAATTTGCATTTTAGATAGATATTTAAAAAAATAAATTTTGTATATTTTTCATTCAAGCCTTTTCGATAAATTTATTCTCAAAATATTCCATTTAGAATTGAAAAATTTGTTAAGCTTAACTTTAAGTGAATATGATCAGCTGAACAAAATTTAGCTGAATATTCAATACTTCTATATCTTCAAATTATGAAAAGTAACTGATAATGAAACAAAAAAAAATTTTTTAATTTCATGTCTTAAAACTAAATAAAACAGTAATCATAAGATTCAATGCATATTTAGAGTCATTATTAAAATTTTAAGTTCATATTATGGTTAAAAATAATATTTTTGAAAGCAAAGTTCTTATATGAATTTTCGAAGACTTCGGTATGAATTTCCGTCATATCATTTCAAATTTTATTGAATATTTATCCCATATAAAATAAAAACGAGTCAAAATTGATATTCTTTGAAACGCATCATCTGTTGATTCTACATATGAAGATTTATTACCGATATTGAGTAAGCGAAAATGTATATTTCTAAAATTTGTAATTTTTCTCTTAAAATTTTCCTCGCAAGTTCATAATATGAGTTTTTCTTGAGTTTGAGGTATATTTCTCAAAATTAAAATACCAGTGTTATATGAATTTTCGGTGACAGGAATTTGTGATTAAAAATATTGTACTTATATGACGATAAAAATGTGTAATACCTGAGTAAATATTTTTTTAAGATTACGATTTTTAATATGTGCATAAATAAAATAACAGTTTCTGAACAGTATTCTAAAAATATATTTACTGCCTTGTTTATTTTAAATTTATAAAATTCGTAGTTCGCGAAACAAAAATTATATATGTAGTGGTCCTTGAAATTGTGTAGTTTCTAGACCTCTGCTTTAAATCACATTTAAAATGTCATGAGTAATGTTCCTTTATGAAATTCTATTATCGGTGTTCTTTCTAGAGATTCTATTTCAAAAACTTTTAGAATTTATGCAACCAAACTATAACCATCCTTAACTATTGTCTTTAAAGATGTTTTTATACTATTTTCATCTGATAATTAACTTCTTAAGCCAACAATAAATAGCGCCAAATATTTTTAGAAAAAATGATTATTAATAATTATAAATGTTTAAAAAAAACTTTAAATTAAGTTTCTAATATAAGTGATTGTTTACAAAACCTTAGAACATCAAATCCATTAATTAATTTAATCTGCAATTTTAAATCCCGAAAACATTTTGCATTTTAGATGGGCATTTTAAAAAATAACTCTTACATATTTCAAGTTCAGCATTTACAGATAAATTTATTCTGAAAATATTACATTTAGATTTGAAAAATCTGTTAAGCTTGACTTTAAGTGAAAATGATCAGCTGAACAAAATTTAGCTGAATATTCCATACTTTTAACTCTTCAAATAATAAAATGGAACTGATAATAAAAAACAAAAACAATTTTTAAATTCATCTCTGAAAACTAAATAAAACAGTAAGCATAAGATTCAATGCTCATTTAAAGTCATTATTAAAAGTCATTATAAAAATAATATTTTTGAAAGGAAAGTTGTTCTATTGAATAAATATTCGAAGCATTTGGTATGCAATTTCGTGATACCCATTTGAATTTTATTGATTATTTATCCTATGTAAAATAAAAAAGAGTCAAAGATTATGATTTGAAATGCATTATCTGTTGATTCTGCATATGAAGATTCATTAAAGATATTGAGCACGGAAAACTGTATATTTCTACAATTTGTTATTTTTCTCTTAATATTTTCCTCTAATGTTCACATATGAGTTTCATTCTTGAGTTTGAAATATATAACCTCAAAATAAAAATGCCAGTATTATATGAAATTCTGGTGACAGGAGTTTGTGATTAAAAACTTTGAATATATATGACACTAAAAATTTGTAATAAGTAAGTTAATTTTTTTTCAATATGATTTTTAATATGTGCATTTTTGCATGACTAAAATAAAAGTTTCTGAATACTATTCTATAAATATATATATATATATATATATATATATATATATATATATATATATATATATATATATATATATATATATATATACTTATTGCCTTTCTTATATTAAATTCGTAAAATTCGTAGCCCACGAAATAAAAAATTGTATATGTAGTGGTCCTTGAAATTTTTCAGTTTGCCGACATCTGCTTTAAACCACATTAAAAAACTGAAATATTATGAGTAATGTTCAAAATTTAAATTGTATTATCAGTGTTCTTTTTTATTGATTCTATTTCAAAAGTTTTTTGGAAATTATACATTCAAACTCTAACTATCCTGAATTTTTTCTTTTAACATGTTCGTATACTATTCTCAAATTAAAATTAACTTGTTAAGCCAACTATAAATGGCACTAAATATTTTTAGAAAAAAAGATTATTAATCGTTAGAATTTAGAAAATTTTTTAAATTAAATTTCTAATATAATTGAATGTTTAAAAAATCATAGAATATCAAATCCCTTAAAGAATTTATTCAATCTACAATTTTAAACTGCGAAATAGTTTTGCATTTTAAATAGATATTTTAAAAAAATAACTGTTACATATTTCCCAGTCAAGCCTTTGCAGATAAATGTATTCTGAAAATATTCCGTTTAGAATTGAAAAATTTTTTAAGCTTGACTTTAAGTATGATCAGCTGAACCAAATTTAGCGGAATATTCAATACTTTTATCTCTTCAAATTATGAAATGTAACTTATAATGACAGAAAAAAATAATTTTTTAATTTCATCTCTGAAAACTAAATAAAACAGAAACCATAAGATTCAATGCATATTTAAAGTCATTATTAAAAGACATTATAAAAATAATATTTTTGAAAGGAAAGTTCTTATATGAATATTCGAAGCATTCGGTATGCAATTTCGTCATACTCGTTTGAATTTTATTGAATATTTATCCCATATAAAATAAAAACGAGTCAAAATTGATATTCTTTGAAACGCATCATCTGTTGATTCTACATATGAAGATTTATTACCGATATTGAGTAAGCGAAAATGTATATTTCTAAAATTTGTAATTTTTCTCTTAAAATTTTCCTCGCAAGTTCATAATATGATTCTTTCTTGAGTTTGAAATATAACCCTCAAAATAAAAATGCCAGTATTATATGCATTTTCGGTGAGAGGAATTTGTGATTAAAAATATTGTACTTATATGACGATAAAAATGTGTAATACCTGAGTAAATATTTTTTTAAGATTACGATTTTTAATATGTGCATAAATAAAATAACAGTTTCTGAACAGTATTCTAAAAATATATTTACTGCCTTGTTTATTTTAAATTTATAAAATTCGTAGTTCGCGAAACAAAAATTATATATGTAGTGGTCCTTGAAATTGTGTAGTTTCTAGACCTCTGCTTTAAATCACATTTAAAATGTCATGAGTAATGTTCCTTTATGAAATTCTATTATCGGTGTTCTTTCTACTGATTCCATTTCAAAAATGTTTTGAAATTATACATACAAACTAAAATTATCCTGAAATATTGCTTTTAAAGATGTGTGTATGCTATTCTCAAATTGATAATTAACTTGTTAAGCCAACTATAAATGGCGCTAAATGTTTTTATAAAAAAAAGGTTATTACTCCTTACAAGTTTAAAAAAATTTAAATTAAATTTCTAATATAAAAGAATTTTTACAAAATCTAAGAACATCAAATCCCTTAAAGAATTAATTCAATCTACAATTTTAAACCCCGAAATAATTTTCCATTTTAGATGGATATTTTAAAAAATAACTCTTACATATTTCAAGTTCAGCATTTACAGATAGATTTATTCTGAAAATATTCCATTTAAAATGTGTTTAGCTTAACTTTAAGTGAATATGATCAGCTGAACAAAATTTAGCTGAATATTCGATACTTCTATGTCTTCAAATTATGAAATGTAACTGATAATGAAAGAAGAATATAATTTTTTAATGTAATCTCTGGAATCTAAATAAAACAGTAACCCTAATGTTCAATGCATATTTAAAGTAATTATTAAAATTATAAGTTAATATTATGGTTAACGATAATATTTTTGAAAGGAAAGTTCTTATATTACATGAATATTCGAAGAATTCAGTATGAATTTCCGTTATATCTGTTTGAATGTTATTGAGTATTTATCCCATATAAAATAAAAATAAGTCAAAATTGAAAAGCTTCGAAACGCATCATCTGTTGATTCTGCATATGAAGATTTAAGACCAATATTCAGTACGGGAAACAGCATATTTCAACAATTTGTAATTTTTATCTTAACATTTTCGTCGCAAGTTCATAATATGAGTTTTTCTTGAGTTTGAGGTATATTTCTCAAAATTAAAATACCAGTGTTATATGAATTTTCGGTGACAGGAATTTGTGATTAAAAACATTGTACATATATGACGATAAAAATGTGTACTCCTCAGTAAAATTGTTTTTAAAATTACGATTTTTAATATGTGCATTTTGTACGAATAAAAAAAAAGTTTCTGAACACTATTCTAAAAATATATTTACTGCCTTGTTTATTTTAAATTTATAAAATTCGTAGTTCGCGAAACAAAAATTATATATGTAGTGGTCCTTGAAATTCTACAGTTTTCCGACCTCTTCTTTAAAACACATTAAAAAAATGAAATGTTATGAATAATGTTCATTGTTAAAATTCTATTATCTCTGTTCTTTCTAGAGATTCTATTTCAAAAACTTTTAGAAATTATGCAACCAAACCATAACTATCCTGAACTATTTTTTTAAAGAGGTTTGTATACTATTCTCATCTTATAATTAACTTGTTAAGCCAACAATAAATGGCGCCAAATATTTTTAGAAAAATGATTATTAATACTTAAATGTTTAAAAAAACTTTAAATTAAGTTTCTAATATAAGTGAATGTTTACAAAATCTGAGAACATCAAATCCATTAAATAATTCAATCTGCAATTTTAAACCCCGAAATAATTTTGCATTTTAGATATACATTTTAAAAATAACTCTTACATATTTCAAGTTAAGCATTTACGTATAGAATTATTCTGAAAATATTACATTTAGTATTGAAAAATTTATTACGCTTAACTTGAAGTGAATATGACCAGCTGAACAAAATTTAGCTGAATATTCGATACTTATATGTCTTCAAATTATGAAATGGAACTGATAATGAAAGAAGAATATAATTTCTTAATGTCATATTTGGAAACTAAATCAAACAGTAACCGTAAGGTTCAATGCATATTTAAAGTAATTATTAAAATTATAAGTTAATATTATGGTTAACAATAATATTTTTGAAAAGAAAATTCTTATATAATTTTCGAAGACTTCGGTATGAATTCCGTCTTATCCGTTTGAATTTTACTGAATATTCATCCGATATAAAATATAAACGAGTCAAAATTGATATGCTTTGAAACTCATCATCTGTTGATTATACATATGAAGATTTATTACCGGTATTGATTAAGGGAAAGTGTATATTTCTACAATTTCTAATTTTTCTTTTAATATTTAACTCGAATGTTCATATATGAGTTTGAAATATATCGCTCAAAATTAAAAAAGCAGTATTATATGTATAGAAAATTTTTGGTGACGGAAAAAATTCACTGAATATATGTCAATCTAAAAATGTGTAATACCTAAATAAAGTTTTTTTTAAATTACGATACAACTGTATGTTTAATATGTGCATTTTGTATGAATAAAATAAAAGTTTCTGAACACTATTCTATAAATATATTTACTGCCTTTTTATATTAAATTCTTAAAATTCGCAGCTCACGAAATAAAAGTTACATATGTAGTGGTACTTGAATTTCTACAGTTTTCCGACTTCTTATTTAAAACACATTAAAAAACTGAAATGTTATGAATAATGTTCATTGTTAAAATTCTATTACCTGTGTTCTTTCTACAGACTCCATTTCAAAATTTTTAGAAATTATATATTAAAATTATAACTATCCTGAACTATTGCTTTTAAACATGTTTGTATGCTATTCTCAAATTATAATTAACTTGTTAAGCCAACAATAAATGTTGCTAAATATTTTTAGAAAAAAAGATTATTACTCCTTAGAAATTTAAAAAAATTTTAAATTAAATTTCTAAGATAAGTGAATGTTTACAGAATCTTAGAACACCAAATTCCTTAAAGAATTAATTCAATATACAATTTTAAACCCCATAATAATTTGCATTTTAGATGGATATTTTAAAAAATAAATTTTGCATATTTCCCAGTCAAGCCTTTTCAGATAAATTTATTCTCAAAATATTACATTTAGAATAGAAAAATTTGTTAAGTTCGACTTTAAATGAAAATGATCAGCTGAATATTCGATACTTCTATATCTCCAAATTATGAAAAGTAACTGATAATGAAAGACAAAAATAATTTTTAATTTCATCTCTGAAAACTAAATAAAACAGTAAGCATAGATTCGATGCATATATGGAGTCATTATTAAAATTTTAAGTTTAGTTATGGTTAACAATAATATTTTTGAAAGGAAAGTTTTTCTATTACATGAATATTCGAAGCATTCGGTATCCAATTTCGTTATACCCGTTTGAATTTTATTGAATATTTTTTCCATGTAAAATAAAATATGTCAAACTGATACGCTTTGAAGCGCATCATTTGTTGACTCTACATATGAAGATTTATTACTGATATTAATTACGGGAAAGTGTATATTTCTACAATTTGTAATTTTTCTCTTAATATTTTCCTCGAATGTACATATATGAGTTTAAAATATATCGATCAAAATAAAAATGGTAGTAATATCTGTATAGGAAATGAGAATTTTTGGTGACGGGAAAAATATTTGAATATGTATCAATTTATAAATTTGTAATAGCTAAATAAATTTTTTTTTAAAATTACGATATAACTGTACGTTTACTATGTGCATTTTGTATGAATGAAATAAAAGTTTCTAAACACTATTCTATGAATATATTTACTGCCTTTTTATATTAAATTCTTAAAATTCGCAGCCCACGGAATAAAAGTTACATATGTAGTGGTCCTTGAAATTCTACATTTTTCCGACCTCTTCTTTTAAATACATTAAAAAACTCAAATATTATGAGTAATGTTCATTTCTAAAATAATATTCTTGGTGTTCTTTCTACAGATTCCACTTCAAAATTTTTTTGAAATTATACATTCAAACAATTACTATCCTAAACTATTGCTTTTAAAGATGCATGTATGCTATATTCTCAACATATAATTAACTTGTTAAGCCAAATAGTAATGGCGCTAGATGTTTTTAGATAGAAAGAATAGAATTCTTTACATGACTAAACATATTTTAAATTATGTTTCTAATATAACTGAATGCTCACATGATCTTAGAACATCAAATCCCTTAAAAAATTCAATTTACATTTTTAAACCCCGAAATAGTTTTGCATTTTAGACGGATACTTTAAAAAATAACTCTTACATCTTATGAATTTTTGGTGACAGGATTTTGTGATTAAAAACAGTGTACATATATGACGATAAAAATGTGTAATACCTGAGTAAAGTTGTTTTTAAAATTGCGATTTTTAATGTGTGCATTTTGTAAGAATAAAAAAAAAGTTTCTGAACACTATTCTATAAATATATTTATTGACTTTTTTATATTCATTTCATAAAACTGATAGCCCATGAAATCAGAATTATATACTTAGTGGTTCTTAAAATTTTTCTGTTTGCCGACTTCTGCTTTAAACCACATGAAAAACGGAAATATTATGATTAATGTTCTTTATTTAATTCTATTATTGGTGTTCTTTCTACAGATTCCACTTAAAAAAGTTTTAGAAATTATACATTCAAATAATTACTATCCTAAACTATTGCTTTTAAAGATGCATGTATGCTATATTCTCAACGTATAATTATCTTGTTAAGCCAATTAGTAATGGCTCTAAATATTTTTTAAAAGAAAGTATATAATTCTTTTCGTTTCTAAACAAATTTTAAATTATATTTCTAATATAATTAAATGTTTACATAATTTTAAAATATCAAATCCCTTAAAAAATTCAATCTACACTTTTAAACCCCGAAATAATTTTGCATTTTATATGAATATTTTAAAAAATAACTCTTACATATTTCTCAGTCAAGCGTTTTCAGATAAATTTAATCTGAAAATATAAAATTTAGAATTGAAAAATTTAAGAACAACTTTAAGTGACTGTGATCAGATGAATAAAATTTAGCTAAATATTCAATACTTTTATCTCGTGAAATCATGAAATGTAACTGATAATAAAAGAGAAAAATATATTTTTAATTTTATCTCTCTTGAAATTGAATAACACAAATTATAAGATTCAATGCATATTTACAGGTATTATTCAACTATAACGTTAATACTGTTTCTAACAATTATCTTTTTGAAAGCAAAGTTTTTCTATTACATGAATATTCAAATCATTTCGATATACATATCAATCATATCCTTTTGAATTTTATGGAATATTTATCATACATACTATAAAAATGAGTCAAAAATGATATGCTTTGAAACGTATTATCTGTTGATCCTGCATATGAATCTGTAAATGATATTGAGATGGAAAAACTTAATATTTCTACAATTTCTTATTTTCCTCTTATCATTTTCCTTGTATTTCCCTGTATAACTTA